>CM074921.1:27756596-27767590 GCA_037576815.1 Pangasius larnaudii
TCCTGTTGGGGTTCTCTGACTTCCTGTCCTGTAGGAGATCGAGTTCATGTATAAGCCAGGGAACGTGAGCAGAGCGCCCCCGCTGGTGACTCCTCATCAGCCCCGACTCGACTGGCAGATGTGGTTCGCGGCTCTCGGACCTCACACACAGAACCCGTGGTTCAGCAGCCTCGTGCGCCGGCTTCTGCAGGGGAAGAGGGACGGTGAGGGGACGCAGGGGGGCTGCAGGGGACACGGGTGTAGCTCGGGTACAGGGGTCCGGTATTTACTGTGTGTGTGTGTGTGTGTGTGTGTGTGTGTGTGTGTGTGTGTGTGATGCAGTGATAAAGCTGATTCAGACAGACGAGACTCAGTACCCGTTCATTAAACAGCCTCCGGTCTACATCCGCGCTCATCGCTACAAGTACTGGTTCACCGAGCCTAAAGAGGATGGGTGAGAAATTCACAACACTCTACTGTACACATTTCAGCTCCTCCTGAACGCTACGGCGTGACGTTAATTACCATTAAAATCGTCCTGAACGCTACGGCGTGACGTTTATCGCGATTAAAATCCTCCTGAACGCTTCGGCGTGACGTTAATTACCACTAAAATCCTCCTGAACGCTACGGCGTGACATTAATGACCATTAAAATCCTCCTGAACGCTACGTCGTGACGTTGATTACCATTAAAATCCTCCTGAACGCTACGGCAGGACGTTAATTACCATTAAAATCCTCCTGAACGCTACAGCGTGACGTTTATCGCGATTAAAATCCTCCTGAACGCTTCGGCGTGACGTTAATTACCATTAAAATCCTCCTGAACGCTACGGCGTGACGTTAATTACCATTAAAATCCTCCTGAACGCTACGGCGTGACATTAATGACCATTAAAATCCTCCTGAACGCTTCGGCGTGACGTTAATTACCATTAAAATCCTCCTGAACGCTACGGCGTGACGTTAATTACCATTAAAATCCTCCTGAACGCTACGGCGTGACATTAATGACCATTAAAATCCTCCTGAATGCTACGGCGTGACATTAATGACCATTAAAATCCTCCTGAACGCTACGCCGTGACGTTTAACGTTGAAACTCCGATCTTGATTCTACACTTTGCTGTTCATGTGTCAGATTTGTTACACACGACTTTCGTGATATTTGGGGGCGTGGCTACAGATGAGCTCATTTTGGGATGTCATTAAAGAAGCTCTACAGCTTTAGACCAATCACATCGGATATGCAAATTAGCAGAATATTATAGTATATACAGTCCCTGAAAATTTCAAACCAGAAAACTTGGATAGCAATAATAATAATAATAACTGAATGTTAGTTGGTGACACACGATGGGGTGGACGTCATAACGTTTAAAATAGATTTTGATCAATTTTGCTGCTGTTAAATAAATCGGTGAGAAAATGATCCATCTGAAGTCTGTTTTTGAGCAAATTTACAGCAGAAGGACCTGGGGGGCGTGTCTTAATTTGCATATTTATGTATTTACGTTTGTTAATGAAGGTAAAGGTGTTATTTCTTGGGTTTAAATCTGTGTGTGTGTGCGTGCGTGTCTGTGGTGTGTGTGTGTGTGTGGTGTGTGTGTTTGTGTGGTGTGTGTGGTGTGTGTGGTGTGTGTGTGTGGTGTGTGTGTGTGGTGTGTGTGTGTGGTGTGTGTGTGTTGTGTGTGTGTGTTGTGTGTGTGTGTTGTGTGTCTGTGGTGTGTGTCTGTGGTGTGTGTGTGTTTGTGTGGTGTGTCTGTGGTGTGTGTGTGTGTGTGTGTGTGTGTGTGTGTGTGTGTGTGTGTGTGTCTGTGGTGTGTGTGTGTTTGTGTGGTGTGTGTGGTGTGTGTGGTGTGTGTGTGTCTGTGGTGTGTCTGTGGTGTGTCTGTGGTGTGTCTGTGGTGTGTGTGTGTGTGTGTGTGTGTGTGTGTGTGTGTAGCTCATTACCTCAGAGGTGGTGGAGGAGGATCTACGTAGAGGAGTTTTATCCGCCTGTGCGTCTGGGGGACGCGGTGTTGGAGGACACACTGACTCAACACGGCCTCAATATAAAGGTACGCAGTGTGAGACCCGTCCAAGCGATGTAGCAGATTAACTGTAACATTTTTATTTTATTTTTTAATTTTTTTATTTTTATTTATATTTTTGCATCACGCTAAGTTTTATACCACAGCGCTGTTGAATTCTCGAACCTGGAGCTCATCCACAGGGACGTTAAAAAAACCGCTGATACGGTGAAGTTTTCTGTAAGGAGATGATATATTTAACAGTTATGGAAGGAGTCTCCAGTGTCAGAGGTAAAGCTGCGACGTCTTCAGGACGGAGGAGTTTACGCTGCGGTTCCTCAGTAACACGCGTAACAAGCTGCGTCTATTTTTTTGTCTTATTATCTTCAGCTGCTGCTAAAACAAGAGGGAACAGGAAGGAACTTGTTTCATGAAACGTTAAATGTAGCAAGAAGCGGATAAAAAGCATTGCTTTAAGTAAATAAATGTAAAAAATTGTAATTGTTGGGAGGTTGCTGTGGTGTAAGAGGAATAAAACACTGTTATAGTGCTGTTAGAGGAAGATGGTGTCTGGTCAGATCACACCACCCCATCGTGGATTAGTTTCCAGTAACTGCGTGCCCCTTTCATGGTTTATTCCTTACGTAGTGAAGTGTGTGTGTGTGTGTGCGCGTGCGCGTTTGTGTGTGTGCGCGTGTGTGTGTGTGTGTGTGCGTGTGTGTGTGCGTGTGCGCGTGTGTGTTTCAGGATAAATCTCCCACACGACGTGCTTCGGGTTCGTGGCTCCTGCAGATGTTGCAGTCTGTAGGTGAACACGTGAGGGACGTTCCTGCTCACGTCCTGCTGTGGACCCTCTTCAGTTCAGCAGCTACCGTGTGTCTGATCAACAGTCTGCGCTCACACACTCGTCCTCCGACACACACACACTCCCGAGAGCAGCAGCAGCAGCAGCAGGAGGAGGAGGACGTAAAGAAGGAAGAGGAAGCGAGAAAGGAAGCGGAAGAGGAAGCGAATGAGCAGGAGGAAGAGGAGGAGGAGGAGGAAGAGGAGGATGAGTGTGAGCAAGAGGAGGGATATGAGGAAGAGGAGTTTATAAAGAGGAGTGATGAGAGCGAGGGAGAGGAAAATACAGAGTCGGAGCCTGTTAGGAAAAGGAAATAAAGCACTACTCCTGAATGCGCTACATCGCATCGCTTCGCTCTCGTGCTGCGTTTCCTTTATTTTCTAAAAGAATCGTAAATTAAATTTATTTCTTTTATTAAATTCCTCACCTGCTTTCCTCATGCGTTCCGGGCGATACGCAGAAATATCGCAATGCTTAGACATTTTCATTAAAATCACTTTTTTTTTTTTTCTATTTTTCTTTTTTTTTTTAAATTAGAAGTGAAACACAATCGACTGAAGTGTTAGAACACTATAAAAGCGCTCGCGATATTCTCCGAAAAGCGTATCGTGGTGTAATTTATCGCAGTGTCAGTGTCGTCGTGTTGTTTTGCTCAGCACTTAAACTGTTCAGCTGATCTTCAGTGCTTGTTTTATGTCTCATATTTAATCACACACACACACACACACACACTTTCCATCCTGTGACGAGAGAGAGAGAGAGAGAGAGAGAGAGAGAGGATTCATTATAAGATGAATTAGAGAAAGTAATTATGAAAGACGAATTGGCCGTTTAGCTCCAGCTTTCTCCTGGACTCTGATTGGGTCGTGAGGTTCATCAGCCGCATGACAGTCCACTTTTTTAATCTCATCGTTACTTCCTCCGCCTCGCTAACGCACTCCTTCATTTATTTTATTCTATCACTTTATAACCCCGCTGATTGTGCCTTTTCTCTTTTTTTCCCTCTCTTTCACTTCTTTTCTTCATGGTGTTTTTTTCCTTCCGTGTTTGTTCGGATGATTTTTGTCAAAGACTAACATGAAGTAAGACACTTTTTGTAAATTTATAATAAAACAGTTCACACCACAGCGCTGCTGAACTCTGGACTCTGATTGGTCAGAAGGTGTTGATTGGTTTTCTATAACAGCGGCTCTGACAGTAGCGCAGGTTTATATTAACGCGTCTGTTCTAATACGTTAACGTTTCTATAGCAACAGCTCGTTCGCAGGGACGTGGACAGCGGACGCTTTTAACAGATTTTAAAACGTAACATGACAAGCTGCGTTTTCTTCTCTTTTTAACTTGAAGAGAGAGAATAAAGAGACGCTGGTGAGGGAACGACTGTTTATAGCTGCTATAACGTAAGCGACAACAGGAACTCACTCGTTTCACAAACATTAAACGTAACTATAAACAGATTAAAAAAACTATGATGTGTCGTTCTTCAATAAATAAAAACAGTGCAATCGTTGGTAAACTGCAGTGGTGTAAGAGGAATAAAACACTCAGGGTTGTGCTGTTATAGGAAAATAATCAACTTCAGGGAGGCAACAGTAACTCCTGTTATAGCACCACACACACACACACACACACACTGTTTATTACTTTGTTATGAAACAAAATGGTAATTAGGTTTAAAGTTAAAATCCGATCTGCTGAGTCTGATTTTTATTTTATTTGTATTCGCTGTCTGATGTGTACAGTTTTAATTTCAGGGAAAGATGGAAATAAAGCAGTAGAAGTCATGTGATGTTTTTATTTATAATATCTGCTTTAATTTATTATACAGAATTTATAAACAGGATTACAGAGATCTTATACAGTCATAAATGTAGCCGAACAGAATCTTACAGTATGAACAGTAAGTTAATCGTTAATATGCGCTACTTTATTTTGTTCCAAGCTTTTTATGCGTATCTGATTCTTTAAAGCTGCAGTTTGTAAAATTTTTAATTATCTCCAAATGCATTATAATCATATCAACATGATTAACAGTATCTTTATAAACTGTGATATGTGATACTTCCATACATCCTTTTGTTTCAGGATAGAAATTAAATTTTTCTGGCCCTGAAATTAGCCCCGCCCCCAACCCAAGCAGAACTGCTCAACCCCACTCACGTCCTTGAAAAAAGGAATCTCACAAGGAGTATGTAGTTGCGACGTGTCAAGTGCCGTTCCTCTCTCAGCCAGCAGAGGGCTCTGAAAGTTACACACTGCCGCTTTAAGCAGATCACCAGTGCAGGACTCCTGGGCAGTACTTATCAATGAGTGATTGGTAATATGGCTTCAGCTGCTCCACGTCAGGCAGGTCCGTGCTTTTGGTGTACAAATCAAACTTACTGGAACACACACACACACACACACACACACACACACACACACACACACACACACACAGTGACGTCACGTCTTTACTGATCCAGTTTATCAGTCTAACCCGTGTTTCCTCAAGACAGTGATAAAGTACACTAGAACCTCGTGTCCATATCAGAGCTCTTGAACAGCAATAGCGTGCGTCTGCTGCTCAAAAGTAAGTGCCCCCCTGATAAACTCTCATTCATTTTTGCTGAATTTTAAAGCTTTTTTTTCCCCCTTAAAGTTATGTAACGGAATCAAACATAGTTTTTCTCTACAGTGGACAGCATCTGATTTGTCCAAATATAATACATTTTTAGTTTGAGAATTTTAAGCATAAAATTAATATAATAATACATGCAATGTGACCTGTATACTGTTAGGAAATAAAATGGTTCTTTAAGGGTTAATTGGAGGTTCAGAGCTGGAATCTTTCCTGGTAAAGAAACACGTTGTTCCGTACAGGGTTTTACGTATAACCTTTAAGGCAGAGGTTTTCGTTATCGTTTCTATAGCAACAGCTCATTCACGGGGGCTCATTCAAGGAGAAACGTGTTTATTCAACATTTACGGAAGGAGTCTCCAGCGTCAGAGGTAAAGCTGTAGCTTTAAGTTTTCCGACATCTTCAGGATGGAGGAGTTTACGCTTCTTTGTGGTTTTTCGTTATCATGACACGACGCTGCTGAGGGAACGACTGTTTATAGCTGCTATAACGTAAGTGAGAACAGGAACTAACTCGTTTCACCACATAAAATCTAACTATTAAAAGATAGAAAGGCAGCACGACATGTAATTTTTATAATGAGTAAAGATTGCAGATGAGTTGCTCTGGTGTAAGAGAAGTAAAACACTCAGGGACGTGCTGTTAGAGGAAAATAATCAACTCCGGGGTGATCACAGTAACGCAGCTCGGCGCCGCACACCGTGTTTATTCCGTACTGAAGATTTACGGTGAAATCACGATAGAAAAGAATTCAGTGAAATTGTGAAAGTGTGAAATAACGAGATCGTACTTGAACTCCTTGACCCACTGCAGCATCCGGAGATCTTTGTCGTTACACAGGTGTGTGTAGTTTCCGTGTGTGTGCCAGGGGTAGAACGAGTGGAAGCGGATTATATACAGACCCTGAGAGAGAGAGAGAGAGAGAGAGAGAGAGAGAAAGAGAGAGAGAGATTATTGAAGTGAAGAGATTATTATCACTGTTTAATGTGTTGAGAGGAAACGCTGGATTCTGACCTCCTCAGGAATCGGACACTTGTTAAACTTCATCACTTGGTACAGATATTCTGTAATACAGTGACATTTTACTCGTTTATCAGCTTATGATTATCTTCCTTGTACATTATAATGTCACTAATAATAATAAATAATAATAATAATAATAATTAGTAGTAGTAGTAGTTAGAGATGGCACTGTAGCACTTTATTCTTTTCAGACACTGACACACATCCCATATTGTTTTCTTTAAAAAAAAAAAACTACTGAGCTTTAAAATGTTTATTTTAACATCACGGTTAAACTTTTTCACACAAAAATCACTTACACTGTAAATATACCAAAGTATAAATATAATAAACTCGATCCTAACATAAGAGAAAACAGTCAAGTCTCATTATATGTGAACATGAACAGAAATCCAAAATCAAATTCTTTTCCAAATCCAGTTCCAATCTTTGCTGTTACAGGATCCGATATCTGCTCTGTTTCCTCCGATCCAACATTTTGGTACTGATACTGATACTGGACCGGAATCGGATCAGTGCCATCTCTAGTAGTAATAGTATTAATATTAAAATAATTGTGATTATGCAGTTATAATATAATAGTAACTCTACAGTGTGATGTTTAAATGTTACACTCTTCTTGGATGCTAATTCTGATTATATTAATATGGTATATACTGTATATATTTGGATAAAATGTGTTAAATTCCAAATTATTCCTTTTAAACCAAAGGGATTTCTGTATAAAACTGATTTGGGGGCGGAGCTACATATGAGCTGATTTTGTGATGTCACTAATTAAACTTTTGAGCCAATCATGTCTGATATGCAAATTAAAATATTAGCAGGTGACAGTGGAGTTCTGTGCTGCTTTTAGCTTCCGAACCTGCATGCTAAGATTGCTAAGCTAACTATCTAATCTAATATTAGTGATGAAGACATGGTGGTTGCCTTGGCAACGTTGAATATATATTTTTATAAATTTTGTCCGGTGTGAAATAAATCAGTGAGAGAATGAGGATGTAAATAAAGACTGAAATTAGACTGATGTGACTAATCAGTATGGGCGTGTTTTTTAAATTTGCATATTCGTGCATATTCATAGATCCTGGCATTTTTAATGAGGGGAAAAGGTGCAGAGATGTTCTTAGATCGTTGTTAGTCACTTTAAAAACGTATTAAACAAAAGATGAATTTACACAGATTATTTTAAAAGATGAAAATGAACTTTAATGAACTCACCGTCGTGTCCCCAAGACATCAGAACGTTGTCCAGCCCGCAGTGAGGCTCATAAATCCCACATTCTGTGCTGCAGAACAGGAAGTTTCACCATGTGATCTGTTTAATTCACTCGTCTAGATTTCGATTTAAAGTTTTAAAGTTAAATGTGAACGGATTTTACAGCTTCGCACTGTTTCTGTAGATGTTTGTAATAATTCATGCACAAAAAGTTTTTTAAAAAATGCATAAAAGATTTATGGAGCAGAACTGATTATTTATGCATGTTGGTGTGTGGGTTTAATTATTGTAATTATTCAGGAAAAAAACACAACAGGTTGTGCGGTTCTAGAAAACTAATCAACATCCTGACGCAAAGCGGATTCTCCCATAACTGCAGTCCTTTATTCCTCTTATACCACAACAATTACACTTTTTTTTATTAATTAAAGAATGATATGCCATACTTTTTATCCATTTATAGTTACATTTAATGTTGTTGAACATCGCTGTTGACCATCACAGCTTGTCATGTTACCGAAAAGCTGCAAAGAAGCGTAAACATGGTGGTTGTCATGGCGACATTGAAAAACTCTACTTCTGACTGTTACAAAGCACTGACACTGGAGACTCCTTCCATGAATGTTACATAAACACATTTCTTCTTGCAGAAAACTTCACCACATCAGTGATTTTTTTTTTAATCTGTTTATTATCACTGGAGCTGATAGTCTTCTGTACACGTCCCTGTGAATGAGCTGTTGCTATAGAAACGATAACGTATTAAAACGAGTAATAAACCTACACTACTGTCAGAGCTGCAGTTATAGAAAATGAATCAGCACCTTCTGACCAATCAGAGTCCAGAATTCAGCAGCGCTGTGATTTAAAGGTAATTAACTCACTTCAGTTTGTCGTCTTTGTTGTCTGGATTCTCCACAAACGTCGAGTCTCTGAAAACGATGGAGTTCTGAAAGCGGCAGCCTACAGGATACGTGTCTCCCACCACGGCCCACTAACACACACACACACACACACACACACACACACACAAGCAGGTTATCGTTCGTGAGATGTCGTACCTGTATAATTGTTTTTTTATTGTGGGTGGATTGTGGATTGTTACCTGAGGTTCTCCCCACAAGGCCATGATTTTGCCGATGTCATGAATGAGACCAACCAACTGGAACCAGTCTGGAAAAGGACAGAGTTCTCTTCAAAACCCGAAACACCTGAACTCTAGTGCAAGGGGCGGAGCTTTCTAAATTAACAGTCAGATGATTGACAGGTGACTGGGAGATGCCTTCATGTCCTCATCATGTGTTGTTTCAGGGACAGTACAGACACCAGAGTTTCTCATCGGAGCAAAAATGTTTCTGCACTTAAAAGTCGCTTACCTCCACTTTAATCCTTTTGTTGTGTTTTTGCAAAAATCAGAACATTCCTTAAGTGATTGTATTTAATGACTGTAACCAGAGATTCTCTGTCATTTGTGAAGGCCACGCCCAGTTCTCACCTTTATCAGGATGTTCTCTGCGGATCCCCTCGGCAGTTTGGAAGGCGTGGAAGGAGTTTGCGAAGTTGACGTCAGGGTCAGATTCATCGACCAACTTGTCCAAACACTCAATGCTCTCCATCACAGTCATACAAGCATGACTGCAACCTGCCCACTCTACATGCTGGGGTCAGAGGTCAGAGGTTATAACGACAGAGGTAAACGATCATTATATAGACTTGATTGAATGATAGTCAAGGAAGAGTAGGGAGGAGTCAAGGAAGAGTAGGGAGGAGTCAGGAAGAGGAGGGAGGAGTCAGGAAGAGGAGGGAGGAGTCAGGAAGAGGAGGGAGGAGGCAAGGAAGAGGAGGGATGAGTCAGGAAGAGGAGGGAGGAGTCAAGGAAGAGGAGGGAGAATTCTGGAAGAGGTGGGAGGAGTCAGGAAGAAGAAGGAGGAGACAGTGAGAGGAAGGAGGAGTCAAAAAAGAGGAGGGTGGAGTCAGGAAGACAAGGGAGGAGTCAGGAAGAGGAGGGAGGAGTCAGGAAGAGTAGGGAGGAGTCAGGAAGAGGAGGGAGGAGTCAGGAAGAGTAGGGAGGAGGCAAGGAAGAGGAGGGAGGAGTCAAGGAAGAGGAGGGATGAGCCAAGGAAGAGGAGGGAGGAGTCAAGGAAGAGGAGGGAGAATTCTGGAAGAGGTGGGAGGAGTCAGGAAAAAGAAGGAGGAGACAGTGAGAGGAAGGAGGAGTCAAGAAAGAGGAGGGTGGAGTCAGGAAGACAAGGGAGGAGTCAAGACAAGGAGGGAGAAGTTGGCTGGAGAAAAGAGGACTAAGAATATGAAGGAATGAGGGACGGTGTGCATGTGTGTGTGTGCATGTGTGTGTGTGTGTGTGTTTTTGTGTGTGTGTGTGTGTGTGTGTGTGTGTGTGTGTGTGTGTGTGTGTGTGTGTGTGTGTGATGAGTAAACATACAAACTGACCTTCTGTCTGACGAAGTCCAGTGTCTGGTGTGTGTGCATCAGTTTGTATGTGTTAAACACACGTTCAAAAAGATCTCCGCTCTGTCTCACACACACACACACACACACACACACACACACACACACACACACAAACCAGAAATAAAGGTTTTTATGAGGTTTATTCTAACGCTGAATTTCTTTTCTCTGTAATTTCATTGTGATTGTTTTACCTCGAAGTTTCTGAAGTCACATTTCTCCTTTCCGTTGTTGGGCAGCAGCTCGGGACGATACGCGAGAGACGGATCGGGACCCTGCGACACCGGACAGGAACAGAAACAGGTATTTCTGGATTTGTGTGTGATGTCTGATTATGTGTGTGTTGTGATGTGATTATGTGAGTGTGTGATGTCTGATTATGTGTGTGTGTGATGTGATTATGTGTGTGTGTTGTGATGTGATTATGTGTGTGTGATGTCTGTTATTCGAGATTACAGTTTTTGATAGTCATGACTATAAATAATAAATAAATATGTGTAGTAATAGATATATATATATAGTAATAAATCCACAGTTATTCATCAATGCACCAGTAGTAATAATTACACATGCACTAAAAATACACACGGTGTCATAGAGAGCAGACACACACAGAGTAATAAATGTGTAGTAACAAACACACATGGAATAATACACACACATGGAGTAACAAACACACATGGAGTAACAAACACACATGGAGTAACAAACACACATGGAGTAACAAACACACATGGAGTAATAAACACACATGGAATAATACACACACATGGAGTAACAAACACACATGGAGTAACAAACACACATGGAGTAACAAACACACATGGA
>CM074921.1:27778622-27781122 GCA_037576815.1 Pangasius larnaudii
ACACACACACACACACACACACACACACACACACACACACACACACACACACACACACACACACACACACTTTTTCCAGCTCCGAGCCACTGCTAAACTAAAAAGCATCTTATCATTTAAAGATCTGGAAACCATCATTCATGCTTTCATTTCTTCCCGTATAGACTACTGCAGTTCCCTTTATTTTGGGATCAGTCAGTGGGATCGGTCGGGGGGATCGGTCAGTGGGATCGGTCAGTGGGATCGGTCGGGGGGATCGGTCGGGGGGATCGGTCAGTGGGATCGGTCGGGGGGATCGGTCGGGGGGATCGGTCAGTCGGTCAACAGGTACCAAGAAAAGGGAAGAAAGCACCTTCCTCTTCCTGACCTCCCTCCACTGGCTACCGATTAAACACAGAACTGAATTTAAGGTTCTACTGTTTGTTTTCAAACCTCTACACAGTACTGCATCAAGCTATATCCCAGATCTTCTTCTTCAGATCAGTAGGTCAGATGTGACCGGCCCTTTTCTGTTGCTGCTCCAAGACTGTGGAATATTTTACAGGTTCAACAAATCAGACTTCATGTTAAATCTGTAATGAATCTCCTGGTTACACAACTGCACTGTTTGTCCATGTAGTCCACAGTTACAGAGGGAGTTATTTATAATCGCACTCTCCGTCTCCCAGATGAGGACGGGTTCCTCCTGAGTCTGGTTCCTCTCAAGGTTCCTTCCTCATATCGTCTCAGGGAGTTTTTCCTCACCACCGTCACCTCTGACTCGCTCATTAGGGATAAATTCATACATTAAAAATGTATATCCTGAATTTATATATTTCTGTAAAGCTGCTTTGTGACAATGTTCACTGTTAAAAGCTCTTTATGTTTATTCCCCAAGGCATTTAAGTGCCTTTAAGGTCTCTTGTTATTGATGGCCTTTGTTTTTCTGTAGGTTTTTTTTTTTTTGGCTGTCTCTCTTCTGTTTTATTTTATCTATCTGATTTAAAGTGACATGAGATGAGGATTCAAAGTGACATGAGATGAGCTGCATTTTATTTTTAGCTTTTTTAATTCACTGGTATGTGATACACAACAACGCCCCCTGCTGCTTAAAAACGGCGCAGGACAGAAACCTGGAAGCGTTTGTTGACTTTTTCACCTGATTTACAAAAGAAGTTGTGCTGCATATATGATGATTAACCTTCTTAAATGTAATCATTTTTCCCTTTAAGGGAATAAATTATAAATTACAGGTGAACAGGGAATTTATTAAACACTAAATATCAAGTTTGTTTGTTTTTTTTTTCTTTCAAAAAAGTGATGCATTTTATACAAATGAGGCTTCGAATTAATCTAATTAAATATGCATACATTTGTATACGTAATTAAACAAACAAAAAAGAACCAGCATTATGATGTTAGATTTAAAATGTTTATAAAGAAAAAGAACTTTACAGATAAGTTTCTTGGAAAATCATTTCTTTATTGTTTAACCAACAAAACACCATGAGGTGTTATAAAAATATAATTTATACATATTTTTTCCACACTAAAGTTGAATGTTGAATCCAAGAATAATCAACATTTTGGGGAAATTCCTCTGTAATATATTATAATAACTAATTATAATTAGGTTCATGTGTAAAATAAAATGTCATGAATGTGTCTAGAATGTGTTTCATTCTAGTGAGTGTTGTTTATAAAGGAAATTAATGAGTTTATCATAATGACGCATAATAAATTCTCAGAATATGGTGAATTTCTGACCAGAAAATTCAGACTTTTCATTAAAGACGTGTTTTCTGAGAGAGACGGAGTCAAAGCACGCGTCACTAATCACACCAGCATCAATAAATTATACTATCATTATACTATTAATATGATTGTGATACTTATGATACTATTATTTTTCTGAAAAAAATTATTTTACAGGAAGTCTGAAGAACTCCAATGACATCTGAATCATCCAGAAGAAAAAAGATTTTACAAGTGAAATAGAATTTACAAGTTTAACTTATAACACTACTGGTGCTGAAATGGCTGCTCAGTCTTCTGAACTTTGACCCTGGAAGCACTTATCAACTTTTTTTTCCGCCTTCAGAATATTAGTTTTTAACCAGCTAACTCCAACGAGATGAAATTCAGGGACAATGTTTCTTTTTAAAATGGACTTTATTCTGCGGTTACGTATTTAACAGATCTCATGTTCAGTCTGACATTAAAAAGAATAAGAAATATATATTTTTTAAAGTCTGCAAAAGCTTATAAAGCAACACAACTGGCTCACAAGGCAAGCTGTGTTCCAGTACTTGGAAATTTTAAAGATTTTTTTTTTAAAAATGTACACAATAATTAAGACTCAAACTATTTTCATTGCGTAGGAAAGTTTAAAATGACACAGTAACGTCTGCTACGTGGGACTTCTTGAAAGATTTTAAACTACGCCTGCTTTATCACCATATTCTGAGAATGACTCGTGTGTGTGTGTGTGTGTGTGTGTGTGTGTGTGTGTGTGTGTGTG
>CM074921.1:27786122-27802580 GCA_037576815.1 Pangasius larnaudii
GTGTGTGTGTGTGTGTGTGTGGCCTTGTTCTGACTGATAAACACACACGTCATAGAGTGTATCTAATTCCTGTGTGTGTGTGTGTGTGTGTGTGTGTGTGTGTGTGTGTGTGTCGTTTCCTATTATGTGCTAAAGCAACAGACCGTTGTCAGTGAAATGTAAATAAAATGAAAATTCTCGGTACATTTTCCAGCACACACACACACACACACGCGCACGCACACACACACACACACACACACACACACACACACACACATACTCACACACACACTTGAAAAAAACTTAGAACCCTTAAGGTTGCTCAGTTCCAAAGAACCTTGCAAGAACCTCTTTTAACTGTGTGCTACAGCCTCCAAATTATTGCTCATTATTTTCTTCTCAATATCTAGAACCTGTCAGAAGTTCTTTCTTCAAGAAATTCTTCAAGGGTTCTTTAAGGGTTCATTTGATAATAAAGGGTTCTTAGTTTCCAAAAAATATATACTTTAAACCCTTTCTGATAAGGAAACCCTCTGTTGAAGAGTTCTACAGGGAACATAGAACAAACAATAAAGTTCTATAATAAAGTGTATTCCTATCAGAAAGTGTTCCTAGAACCTCATTTATCCAAAGAACCCTTGAAGAACCATTTTTTTCCCCTAACAGTCTGTGTAGTAACCGGGTACATGTACGCTACAAACTCCAAATTATTGTTCCTTACTTTATTCTCAATATCTAGAACCTGTCAGGAGTTTAACATTTAGCTCTTGGGAGGAAACACTTTTTGTCTACATAGAACAGAGTCAGAAGAAGAACCCTTCAGTGTTCAAAATCTTCTAAGAGCATAGAACCTTTAGGGCTGTCTTAAAAATAAAAATAAAGGTGATATAAAGGCTATCTTGGTACTTGGTGCACTCCTAGAATAAAAGGGTTCTTCAAGGGTTATTTAAGGGTTTGTTGGATAATTAAAGGTTCTTAGATTCCAAAAAGGTTCTACTTCCCTTTTCCGATCTCCACTCTGTGGTAAGGTCTTCACACAGAATCTAAGAGAGTACATTTAACATTTTTTTGTTCTAAAACTGCAGATAAAAAAATACAAAGCTGTAATTACCTCCTAGACTCTCTAATAAAGGTTCCTCAGTGGTTCTTTGGATGATTAATGGTTCTAGATTTCTAAAGAGGTCTTACTTAGATCATCTGCTTAAAGAAAAACAGTCTGTTGTAAAGTTGTACATATAGTATTGATTTTTTTTCTTTTACAGGAGAAAGGGTTCTAGATATAGAAATAAGATGATCATTAAAGGGGTTCTAGCTTTCTAAAAGAGGGCTCTCCTTGGAACGGTGTCTGATAAAATGGGGGGGGGGGGGGGTTGAGCCTTTAAGAGCTGATTAGTTAACTGGATTGCAGAAATTTTAAAGGTTTTATAGGTTCTGTAGAACTCTACAGCAGATTGTGTGCCTTTGAGAAAAGTTCCCAGCGAGAACCCCTTCAGAAATGAGAACCATTAACCATTAACCAAAGAACCCATGAGGAAGAGTGTATGTAGGACTGTACCACATCCATAAATACTGTGTACATTGCATTAGTTAATTTCAGCTACATAGCCTCTTAGAAAATGTAGAAATTTTAGGGTTCTCAGTTGTCCTTCTGCTGGAACTGTTAATGGTTCTATGCAGACCCCTATAACAGGGTATCTCTATCAGGATGGGTTCCATGTAGAATCATTTTAGAAGGCTAGGAGCTCAAAGAAGTATCTAAGGAATGCTGAAAGAACCCCTGAAGAATGCTTTATTCTAAGAAGGGCAACTGTAGAAGTGAGATTAGAGCTTCTGAAGTTTTAACAGTGTAGAACCATTTTATGAACTATGAGAAGAACTATGAGAAGAACTATGAGAAGAACTCCACCAAGGTTCTCATGGAGGGACAAACCGAAGCTGCTAGGATTAGGGTGCTAGATGGAACTATTTAATAAATTACTCACAGATCTTGAAAAAGTTCCATTTAAATATGAAACAAAACTCAGCTGGAAACTGAATTTCCCATGAGCTGGAAGTTCGGTTCTAGTGACGGAGAAAAAGAAAAGGTGCGTGTTCCGCCCAGTGTTTATGTAGGACGCCGTTCTGTTTGCTTTGGCTTTAGTACTGTAGCTGGTAGGCAGAACCACTTTTGCCAGTTACAAGTGATTATTTATACATCACTGTGACTAAAGGTGATGAGGTGACGGTTCTTCTGTCCGTCTCTGAGGCACGATCGGTTCTCCTACTGAACCCACACGGCTGTGAAGTGATCGCAGGAACACACATTGTGGAAGTCAGTCTGTGGATCGAGGCCAAACATGAGGAAGCAATTGTGGTGGTGACGGAGGTGGAGTGTAGCAGCAGTTCCCTACGTCACACCGGGTTCTGTTAGAACCATTCAGACACAGAACAGCGCAGACTCACTGATGGAGAAACGCAGCGAGGAGGTTACTGACGGCGCAGAACCATGTGGCAGCACTTTTTAGGAAATGCGTTGATCTGATGAGGAAGTTTGTGAACTGGGAAAAAAACTGTTACAGATTCATGATCAGCCAACAGAACCAACTAAAGGTGCTGCGTAGACCCCTTCAAAGGTTCTCTATTAGTATAGAACCCCTCTCTGAGGTTCTGTTCTGGTGTAATTCCATAGTAACCATGGCAACACGGGCTTATTAATATCACTGCAAGTTATCCACATATTACTAGCTAATTACTAAACTACTCTTTAAAAGGGTTCTTTTGATAACTAGAGGGTTCTTTATGTCCTTCTTAAAAGGGCTTCGAAACATTTATAATAGGAAAACACTCCACTGCAGTGTTCCACATAGAACCTTTAAGCGTTCCTGCTGAGAAACAAGTGATGTAGCTTTAAAGGGTTCTGAATTTCTAAGGAGTGAATCTATAACCCTACAGCAGAGGGTTCTGAAAGCAAAACATTCAGTAGCAGGGTTCCCCCAGAGATACAACCAAGGGTGTAGAACCTTCAGGGTTATTTTTTGGGCACCGCCATAGAACCATAACTTCCTAAAAGGGTTCTACGTGAAACTTTTCTGATAGGGAAACATTCAGTTGTAGGGTTCTAAATGTCATAAGAGTGTAGAACCTTTGGTACAGTTCCACAGAACCATAAAGGGATGACACTTCTTGCTAAATGGGTTCTAGAACCCTTTCTGAAAGGGAAACAAACTGTTGTAGGGTTCCACCAGAGAGACAGCAAAGAATTTTCTAAGAGTGTAGAACTTTCACGGCTTTCTTATGACAGAAAACGTTCTTTAGTGCAATTCCACAGGACCATGAAGGCCTGACATCGCCTCCTAAATGGGTTCTGCTTAGAACCCTTTCTGAAAAGGAAGCCAACTGTTGTAGGGTTCCAGATAGGACCTTTAAGGATTCCACCAGAGACACAACAAAGAACCCTAAGGGCTTCTATAAGTTTCTATAAGTACAGAACATTCAAGGTCTTCTTAAACCAGAAAGTGTTCTTTAGGGCGATACCACAGAACCATAAAGGACGCCGGGAAACACTAGGGTTCCACACGGAACCTTTAAGGGTTCCCCAAGATGGAGAACTGAATAACCCTACAGCGCTGACACTGGAGACTCCTTCCATAAATGTGAAATAAACATCTCCTTACAGAAAACTTATCAACGATTTTATGTGCAGTGATCGCTGAACACGTCCCTGTGAACGAGCTGTTGCTATAGCAACGACAGCATATCAGAGCGAGCGCATTAATATAAACCTGCGCTACTGTCAGAGCCGCTGTTATAGAAAACTAATCAACACCTTCTGACCAATCAGAGTCCAGAATCCAGGTCTTAACCGCTAATATTTTATAGCGTGACTCTTTTATTCGCTCGTTCCTTCTCACTTCCTGTCATGCATGAAGTATGTAAATACACCGAGAAGTGTTTATCCATAAACAGGTGCTGCATGCTGTAATAAACACACACACACACACACGCACACACGCACACACACACACACACACACACACACACACACACACACACACACGTTAGGACCTTCCTTAGACATAATCATTAATGCAGCTGATTAATGCCACATTTAAATCGAACTCTAACTGTAACCTCAGTAAGGAAAAGGATTTTTTTTTTAAATTAATTAAAAAATAAAATAAAACAACAACAACAACAAAAAGTTTTCCACATGGGGACCTGCCAAATGTCCCCGCAAAGGCAACACTGTCAGATATTGCACACACACACACACACACACACACACACACACACACACACACACACACAGAGTTAAACTTTGGCTCTTTTGTGGACTTGAACATGAGCTTGATTTTTCTTTTTCACATTCTCGCTCTTTTCCGATGGCGTGTGTGTTTATCTGTGTAAAGTGTATTTATAATGTGTGTGTGTGCGTGTGTGTGTGCGTGCGTGCGTGTGTGTGTGTGTGTGTAGAGGTTCACACTCACAGTTTCAGTGCGTTGATGTCTTCGTGGTTCTCCGCAGTCAGAGTGTGTGAGGCCTCGTCCCCAGAGCCCATAAAACTCTGACATCCCCCCATAGCCAGAGAGGAGCCTCTCCATGAGACGACTTCTCTTCCTCTCTCCCGCTCTCCCTCTCCCTCTCTCTCTCTCTCTCTCTTCAACACACACTCGCAACGCTCAGCTCGGACCTCCTCACAGATTCATGCTTTCACACACACACACACACACACACACACACCCTCACACACTCTGTTTTAGTCCACATCAAGTCCACGTCAGGCGTGTAAAAGTTCTCTCGTCCTTCTGTGTATTTTCTGCTTTTCTCTACACCCCAGGCTGTGTTCTCTCTCTCTCTCTCTCTCTCTCTCTCAGACACACACACACTCAAAGCAGACAGACAGGTTCCACAAGTGCTGAGAAAATATTTACACACACACACACACACACACACACACTGAAGCCCACCCCCTAACCCAACACATGGCTCTTCCTTTTTATTTTCCCCCAGAAACCCCTCCCTCCTGACATGTCGTCTCTCTCCTCTAGGAGCGCTGTCATCCTCGGTTCTCCTACATGTTCTCAATAAATCATTTACTTTGAGGTTCTTCACATCTGGTGCTTGGAACCAACTTCAGTTTGCATGTCAGATATTTCCACCTCCTGCCTTCCCTTTTTATTCTGTTATTCTGCAAAAATCTCAACATCTTCATCTAATATTCCATAAAACGCCATCAGAACATGTTCAGACGAGAAAAGGTTCCTTAATGGTTCTTTGGAGAATTAAGGGTTTCAAGTTTCCTGAAGAGGTTTTTCTTTGCACCCACTCTGAAAACTCTTTAAAAAAAAAAAAGAATTAAAGATTCCTTGTTTGTCCATTGAAGGTTCTATGTAGAACCCAACAATGCTAAACTTTTGAGAAGTTTCCAAGTAGAAGCTCTACTTCTAAAAACTAGAATCATTTTCCACCCAACCCTTAAGGAACGCTTGAGAGTGTATGCAGGAGATAATACACATGTTTTAAGCAAAATAATTTCACCTACTTAATCTAGTAATCTAGGTATACAATTTAGAACCTTCAAGGGTTCTTCAGTTGTCCCTCTAGGAGAACCCTTAAAGGTTCTATGTAGAAACCTATAATAAAATGTATTCATATCAGAAAGTGTTCCTATGAGAAGTCTAATCTTTTTCTGAAGCTAAGAAACCTTAATTATCTAACAAACCCTGAAAGAACCCTCGAAGAACCCTCGAAGAACCCTTTTTCCCCAAGAGTGTGTGTACTGATTGGGTAAGTGTGTGGTACAAACATTATTGCTCGTTATTTTCTTCTTAATGCCTAGAACCTGACAGGAGTTGGAACACTCCTGAAAAAAAACTCTCTTCAGGGGTTCTTTTAGGGTTCTCAGCTCCCAAAAAAAGTTCTACTTCAAACCCTATCTGAGTGAGAATATCGTTATTAATGTAGCTACACTATTAGAACATTTTAAGGATTCTTCAGTACTATGAAGAACCCTACAACAAAGCAGGTTCTCATCAGAAAAGGTTCCTATAAGAAGCAGAACCCTTGAAGAACCCTTTTCTCTAAGAGTGTGTGTAAACGTGTGCTACAGACTCCGACTTATTGCTCATTATTTTCTTACCTGTTGAATTTAACATTTCAATCAAGTTTCTTGGTTCTTGAAGGGTTCTTTAAGGGTTCTTTTAGGGTTCTATATTCAATTTTATAGCTAAAATGTTCCAAAAACAGTCCAGTTTCATGGAATCGTTAAACGATTTTGTAAAACCGGACTCAGAACTGTGTGGGCGTGACCGATATCATAATGATTGGCAGCGGTGTCTCCTTGGCAACATAAAAACAACTTAGTGAAAAGTGGTGGAAAGGACGTATCCCTAAATCTGATTCGTCAGCGTTCCATGATGTCACCTCCTCTCGTGATAGCCCCGCCCACCTTGTAACTGGAATTACAAGAAAGTCAGAAAATTCAGAAAACCGAGATTTTTCTTCTTCTTGCAGCTGATTTAAAATTCAAATCTGCCCATGTTCATGTGTATAATAAAATAAAACCACATCACGACACATCCGAAATTTTTATTGATTTGATAAAGCCCAAATAAAGAAGTACAGTATTGCGTTAATAATAATTTAAAAAAATAATAACCAGAGTCATTTACAATACAAACACACAGAAGCTGAAGGCAGAAGATACTTTACAATACCGAACCAGATTATATGGTGGTGGTTATTATTTTTATTTTTATACACTTCAGCATTTGCGTCTACATGTTTGCACAGATACGAGTCCAACTTTATTTATTTATTTATTTATTTATCCATTCATTCATTCATTCATTCAGGTACGCTAGAACCCTGATTCATACAGACAGCATAATGAAGATCTAATAACGTGACTTTATAATAATTTAAAAAGTGCTATTAAGACAACCTGAAAAAAATAAAGTTGGACTTGGGAACATAGAGGAACAGAAAGGGTTAATTTCACACGGTTTTTCATGTCGAGGTCGGAGCAGAAACTTACACTGAAAGACATTCTTAAGAATAATATTGGTTTAGGTATAATCATATTTTTTATAACATTTTTAATTCATAAAGAGAACGGAGTAAAAATACATGACTGCAGCTACAATCACTAATAATCTATTATAATATTTACGACATTTTTTATTTTTTATTTTTTACAAACAGGAAGTCGTTTGCTACCGTATATATGCACCGCAAAAAGAAAAGCTGCATAAACAAGAAGAAAAAAAGTGCACAGAATTTGGAAGACGGGATAAAATAGAAATAAAAATATAGAGTTAGATTTTATCAGGACAGAAAACAGGATCAGCAGAAGGCAGTGTCGAAGTAAACGAGTGAGGAAATGAACTCTAACACACACACAGAAAGAAGGGAGGGGTTTAAATATTAAATCTGATCTCTTCTAAATAAAATAAACAAATCATATTCAAGGAAAGGAAGAAAAACAATGACATTCATCATCATCATCATCATCATCATCATCATCATCATCAATATTAGGAGTGTAACACAGTGTCACTATCAGTGTCTTTATTTGGATTTAACCCCGAGATGGGCGTGGTCTACACCAGAAATAACTTTATTTAAATTAAATATAAACTCTACTGCTGTTCCTCTACCTCAGCTACATCACTCCGGTTCATAATCCCTCTCAGCTAGCGATTAGTGGTTTTTTTATAATCTCACTCACACCGTTTGTATATTTTTTTATTAGTTTCTGCCTGCTATGTTTTCTACGGAGCCCCAGAAGGAACCTTTGCAAAAAAATAAAAATAAATTAATTCTCATAGAAACATTACAAGAAAAAAAAAAGCCCATAAAAATTCCATTTTTAAAAGTTTTTTTTTTGTATAACTAAGTGTTAATTACCTTTAAAAAAAAAAAATAACATTACACCATGTCCTTTTCTTTCAGGAAAAAAAACTCATTAAAATGGAAGATAATTTTCCATTTTAAAAAGATTTTTTTTGTATGTATGTGTATATATTATATATATATATATATATATATATAGCAAAAGTTCCCTTCCAGGGCTTCATAGTTTTCTAACAAATTTAGACAGGTCTGTTTCCCAAAATATAAAAGAATCTAGCAGGTGAATTTAAACCACGACGCCGCTGACCGGATGAATGAAGGATGAATGAATGAATGCTGCAAAAGCATCATGATGCGATTCACAGTTACGTTAATGTTCATGTTAATGTTCGTATTAATGTGAGTTTCCTTTATGACCAAAGCAAACAGCACTCGTCCTATTCATATCCGAATCTGTTATAGAACAAATGATCTGTTCATTCTGTACAAAATACATTCGGGTACATCTCTAATGTTCATCATCACCATCATCATCAACATCATCACCACCACTACCATCACCACCATCATCACCATCATCATCACTACCATCATCCTCACCATCACCATCATCATCACCATCATCCTCACCATCACCATCATCACCACCATCATCATCAACATCATCACCACCACTACCATCATCCTCACCATCACCATCATCATCACCACCATCATCATCATCAACATCATCACCACCACCATCATCACCACCACTACCATCATCATCACCACCATCACCACCTCCACTACCACCACTACCATCATCCTCACCATCACCATCATCATCACCACCATCATCATCATCAACATCATCACCACCACTACCATCATCCTCACCATCACCATCATCATCACCACCATCACCACCATCACCACCTCCACTACCATCACTACCATCACCACCACCATCATCATCATCCCCATCATCACCACCACTACCATTATCATCACCATCATCATCATCACCATCATCATCATCATCACCACCACTACCATCATCCTCACCATCACCACCATCATCACCACCACTACCATCACCACCACCATCATCATCATCATCACCATCATCATCATCACTACCATTATCATCACCATCATCATCACCATCATCACCACCACCACCATGATCATCATCATCCCCATCATCACCACCACTACCATTATCATCACCATCATCATCACCATCATCATCATCCCCACCATCACCACCACTACCATCATCACCACCATCACCACCACTACCATCATCATCACCATCATCATCATCATCACCATCATCACCACCACCATCATCATCATGACCATCATCATTGTCGTCATCGTTATCATCTTGTAACTAAAAGTTCAGTAACTGAAACAAACAAGCTCAGAAACTCAATAACTCAAAACACACAGTGTGTGTGTGTGTGTGTGTGTGTGTGTGTGTGTGTGTGTGTGTGTGTGTGTGTGTGTGTGTCTGTAAGTAGTGAAAGCAAAGCCACCAAAATGCCGCCTCAAATTATTGCCTCTAAACTCCCACTGAAACTTTGTACTTTGCGATTATTTACATGGTGCCATTGTTCATATTTACAGTTAATAATCATTTCACTCGAACATCTGATGAAAACATGAAAAATGTGAAAATATTATAAAGTATCGTACGACAGTTTGATGATGTCACATCGCCCAGTCCTGTACTGTTTTAAAATTAAATTAAATTAAATTACAAATCCTCAAAGGAATTGAAGCTTTGTGAATTAATCACTGGACTTGAGTCAGGTGTTTAAGGGTTAAGCAGATGTGTGCACGCACGCACACACACACACACACACACACACACACACACACTCATCATACCTGAGAAAACAAGCTACCACCCACAATGCATTCATAAGCCTGACATAACCATGTCATAACTGCGTCATGAGTCGACATAACAGTTTGCATCCAATCATACAACACTGTAATCCCCCCCCCCCACACACACACACATCATCATCATCATCACATGACACGTTCCAGCCAATGAGAGACGAGCACGCTCAGTTACATCACTGTATGTAAACTAGGACATACTCTACGATGCGCTTATGGCGTGGTTATGTCAGTTTTATGACGCAGCGTCTGAGAAAGACAGAGACTTGGATATAAAATAAATCAAAAGTGAAAGAAAAGATTTTTAAAAATAATCACTGAGGCCCAATGACACACACACACACACACACACACACACACACACAGAGAGAGGAATAATTAACACAGCTACACAATAAGACCTTATTGCACATTCATTTATTTAAAGGCTACCTACATTGGATCTTCATAACACGTTCATAAGCACTGCATATGTTTTATTTTGAACGCATGAACGACAGAAAAGAACCATAATTTCTATCACGAGTGATTTTTATTTACATTTTTTATTCTTATCTTGCAAGTTATTATTTTGTCTTTATTAATGCACATTCATAAAGTCTTATAACTGTTCTATAAAGCATCCACAATAAATTATGTCATCTGACTTCACTGAAAGTGTATTTATTTAATTTATTATGATTTAAATGTATATTAATTTCTTTCATTTATGGAGATGGAAGTTTGATGCTCTTCAAATGAAACACTTTGTTGTAGGGTTCTACACAGAACCTTTAAGGGTTCTCTCAGAGGGACTACAGCAGAACCCTTAAAGGTTATAGATCCTCTAAGCTTGTAGCTGAAAGACTGGAGGAAAAAAAAACATATTTCTGATCATTAAAATTTCAAATTATTCCTATAATGAGTTATTCCTAAACACTTTTCTTTTTTAGACATTAAATTTATATAAATAGTTTTATTATTTAATTAACTTATCTATTTATTTATCTATCTATTCATTTATTAACAAATTCATTTAAATTTATTTACTTACTTAAATATTTACTTATTTATATTAATTTCAATTTTCAATTCTGCATTTTTTCCCCCCCAATAAGTGCAAAAATTTTGGCACCCGACATTATTAATACACATTTACATTTTACATTTATTTCTTCCGCATTGGCGTTTTACAGAGACTTTTTTTTAATGTTAATCTTGAAGGATTTTGTTGGATAGCGTTTAGGTTTTTTAGCACTTTGTTTTAGAAACGTTTAGATTTAATGACTTTGAAAGTATCTTCTATGGAGGACGAAGAGGGCCATGAATTTGAAAAGAAAAGAAATTGAATCAGGAAAAAAAAAAATCTTAATTTGTTACAAAAGAAAGAAAGAAATCATTCATTAAATTGTTAAATCATTTAATTGTAATCAGGGCCAATTTTTTTCTTTGGTTAGCGCACACATTAAAATATAACCTTAAATGCAAAATAAATAAGTAAAAACAATAATTGAAAAATAAAAAAAAGTCAAAAATCAAACAAAGTTTCAATACGATTTTTTTAAATTAGTTAATTATCATTTTGATTTGTTTCCAAATTTACACTTTTGGTTCCTAAATAATTACGTAATTATGATTTATTATTATGTATATATATATATATATTAAAAATTCTCCGTGTTACTGATTAGGGTTTATATTTTAAGGTCCGCCTCGTTCTCTGTAATCGTCTTTTCACAGAATTCCGTACCTCGGCTGAACGAACAGGAATGACGTGGATCGATTTATAGAAAAATGTCCTAGAGCTTCGTAAATGTGCTGAGAACTTGCAAAATAAGTATAAAAATGACAACAGTTTTGAGTGGACTGTAACTATAAACTCTAAATGTCACTCTTATGACACATCACAAGCTTGTCATAGAGACTGCAGTGTTGCTTTATGCTTCATGGAGTTAATGCAATGTGTGTAAATGTGTTATAAAGAGCCAGCGTACGTAGCCGTAAGATAAAGCCACGCTAACTGTAGATTTCAGCTGTACTTATGCTTATGTACATTTATAACTGCTTTAATCCGCATTATTACACCTCAAGGCCACAGCCTGGTTCTCTACTGATCACAGCTGCATTCATGAGAAAGAGAAGAAACACTGCGGCGTCTTTCCATCCTGAATTAGAACTTTCACGCGCTCAATGGAAACGGATGTTGTTGTTGTTGTTGTTGTTGTTTTTGTGGGCGGGGCAGTGATGATGTCACAAACACCGGTAGGAGACTCCGAGAGCGTTTTCATTGGACCATTAACGCTGGAGTTTTCCCTAAAGAGAGATAGAGAGGGATAAATCCGTATAAGCCGTGATGTAAATGCGTAAAGCGTGAAATGACGCTCGCGCGCTCACATGTTCACCTTCAGTCCGTTTTCTGCTCCGACGCTGGAGGAGGTTCGGCCACGACACCCGACGATTTAGCGTCCGCATCGCTGAAATGTTCAGGAGTAAACAAACAGCAGGTCAGGAACGCGTACCTCATACACACACACACACACACACACACACACACGTCTGTACAGTCCGCTCACATGGGCGTGTAGTGAGTGGGCGTGGCCTGTTTGTTCATTCTGATGAGAAACTGTAGTAGCTATATTTAAAGCTAAACACAAATTAAGCAACACGCTAATCAGCGTGATTTACGTTACGTTCTCGGCTTTGTTCTCACATTAGATTAGCAAAGCGAGCTGACTGTACTAGCGACGTACACTCACCAGCGACGCTAACGACCCCCGATACTTCCTTCCAAACTTTTTTTTTTTTTCTCTTATATAAACAGGAAAAGATGAAACCATATTGAAAGACGAAATCAAAGTTTGTTTTTTTTTGTTGCAGGAAATAACTGAAGGTAGGAACTAACTGGGGAACTGAAGAAACGTCGCAGGATCAGGTCCGAGGAATCGTTTGAGATTAAAGATTCGATTTGTCGCTTCTTTACAGCGTCATAGCGCGTTTGTGTAGAACTGAGAAAAACAAAGCGAAGAAAATCTCAATTCAAATATCACTGAAATGCGGCTCTGTGTCTCAGGCGTACGTAGGAAATGAACGTCAATGTGCTTTGGTTTCTATGGAGACGGGAGACTTTGTGATGGTGCGCCGTCCTGTGTGTGTGTGTGTGTGTGTGTGTGTGTGTGTGTGTGTGTACCGGCTGAAGAGTGTTTTCTCGTTTTTGCCGTCTGTAGGGACTGGAGCGTTCTCCTTGCTGCCGGCGGCGTCACTCCTCTCCTCCTCATCCTCGCTGTCCGAGCCGCTGGAGCTGCTGTCCGACGCCACCAGAGGAGCTTTCCTCGCTCCACACACACTCCACACACACGCCGCCGAGCCCCTCACTGAAACACACACACACACACACACTTGCACATCATTTCTATATGCAGTAAATCAGAGCAGAACAAGCAGAGAGAAAAACCTCTCACCGTCTTGATCTTGGCTCTGTTTTTCCGAGTTCTCCGAGTCGACAGGAGAGCTGCAGCGAGCTCCGGAGTCTGAGCTACGGAATACAACACGATTTTAATTTCCGTTTCACAAAAACTCACTTTGCTAAATGTTTTCCTGCTTAAGTGATGCGTAAATAACTGCTATATTAACTCATCATTTCCATGAACACTGACAAAACCACACAAGAGACACACAACTGCTTCGTTTTTTTCCTTTTCATTTCGTCTCCTTCACCGTCTCTCCGAGACAGAACCGGCGTGAGAACAAAGCTACATCAGGGGCTTCAGAGGGGTCCGGATTAGACCACATCAAAATACATATTATATAATCTCTCATATAGTCAGGTTTATAAGTATATCTACCACAGTTTACTGGAGTTCAACTGAAATAACGAATATGAGCTCAAAGTGCAGCTTTAATTAAAGACTTCTTCTAGAATTCCCGAAAGCTTTTCCCCGTGCTGACCACGTCGCATGGATTAATGCGATTCTGATAAAAAGCTGCTTCAGTTTCTCCGCCTTCTCATCCGCTGAATATTTTTTGCACTTCGCATGATTTTTCATAATGTTTCACGATATTAAATTCCTTAATTACTGCAGCAGTCTCCTGACACACGAGGCCCGAGCGCTCTCGATGCTCTCCGTGAAAAAAAAAGTCTTCTCATTTCCGGCTCTTCAGAAATCTTTCCGTCTTCTCTTACCATTGACTTTGAGCTTTTCGTCTGTAGCCGAGACTAAATATCATGCTGTAAATTAATGTGCAGGTGTCGTGTGAAGAGCGAAAAAAAAAAACAAACAAAAAACAGCTCTTGCAATTTCACTAGCTGTGTTAACAGTCTGCTGCCACCGTCAGGTGAAAGGAAAAACTGCAGCGTGTTGGCTGAAGAGTCTGCGATCGCACGAGCTAACAGAGCAGCCACGGGGCCGTTGACAAGTCTGACCCTGGGCACGGACTCCTGCGCTACAGCTTTCACTGAAAGTGTGTGTAAATGTTTTCACGAACAAAAAAGGTGAAGAGAAGAAAGTGTGAACTCACCAGCAGAAAGGCTGGAAGTCGGTAAACGTGGCCCAGCCTTTATCCTCGCTGTCGTTTAGCGGCGCCGTGGTGCTGCCCCACACTCCTGATCCGCTGTCGATGGCCACGCCAGCAAAGTCTGCCTTAAAGTTAAAATCATCCTCAAAACTCGCCACCCAACCTGGACCTGCTCCCACACACACACACACACACACACACACACACACAGAGAGAGAGAGAGAAAGTATAATAAAAAGTTCTGAAAGAAATAAAATACCGAGTGATGAAGCAGAGTTACTGTTACCACCCTGAGGTTGATTATTTTCCTCTAACAGCACGTCCCCAAAGTGTTTTAAGTTACTGAAGGACACTCAAAGCGTAAACTCCTCTCCATCAGAAAACCTAATCCTACAGCTTTACTGTCACAAAGTGCCGACACTGGAGACTCCTTCCACTGCTCACTCTGTGGAAGGCTGCTGTCCTTGTCTGCGTCTTCGCTCCTGCTGCTGTCCAGAATCTGTTTGCAGTCCGGAAAACACTCCAGATCAGGTGACCCCAAACGCCTCAGAGCCCCGCCCTCGACGCCGCTCTTCAGGCTCGACGACACGCCGAACCTGCCGAGAGAAAACCGCGGGATTTACGTTCAAAAGCGGCTTATTGGCTTATTATTCTGCAATATCAGTGATGCAATTTTTCCAATTTTGACGGAATAAATGAAAAAAATATGACAAATATTTAGTAGAATTTTTATAAAAATGTGAAACTGACCTGGTTCTAGATTTCACTTGTGCTGCATAGTTGATTTCTTTGTCCTCCCAGATGTCCTCCTCCTCATCCGCATCATCAAACGCACGGATTTTCCCCTTAGTGCAGGCCTGAAACGCCCCTGTGCTCGGCTGATACACACACACACACACACACACACACACACACACACACACACACACACACACACTTCATCATGTACTACATCACTGTATGCCAGAGAAGTTAACAGAGTGTAGAAGTGAGCGTTATCACAAAAATATTATCACGATTCTTGAAAGCTATTCTACGATACGTGACACGTTTCACAAATTAAACAGCTTTATTATTATTATTATTATTATTATTATTATTATTATTATTATTATTATTATTATTATATAAGATCAAAAATATTTAACACTTAAACATTTTAAACAATTTTAAAGATTAAGCCCAAAATGTGCTTCCAGTCAGTTTGTGATTTTTATTTCATTCATTTTAAATAAAGGCTCCGTTTACGCTGCGGAGAAAAGTTCGGTTGTAACGTATGCAATTAAACAGTGACGTTAAATAAAAAGCGGATTTTTATGCGCAGTCGCGTTTAAGGCGTTTCTGTGCATCTTATTTAATGATGCTGTTTATTATAAATAATAATAACGAACAATGCGGTGATGTGATGAGGCGGAGCTACAGTTACCACCATGACGCTGATTAGTTTCCTCTAACAGCACGTCCCCAAGTGTTTTATTCCTCTTACACCACAGCAACTTACTAACAATTACAATGTTTTATTTATTAGAGAACAACCCGTCATACTTTTTATCCATTTATAGTTACATTTATCGCTGCAGACCGTCAGTTGTCGCTTACGTTACAGCAGCTATAAACAGTCGTTCCCTCACCAGCGTCTCTTTATTCTCTCTCTTCAACAGAAAAAAAAAAATCGCAGTTTGTTCCGCATTTTACTGAGAAACCGCAAAGAAGCGCAAACTCCTCTGTCCTGAAGACGAAAGTTCGTGTTTCACTCGTTTTTAAACGACTTTCCGTTAGTGTTAGTTTCAGTAATTAAACACTGCAGTGTGAAAGCAGATTAAATGCGTTTTAATTAAAAACAGGTTTAAAGAAGAAGAAGGTGAGACTCACGCCTTCATCCACCAGATTACACTTCATTCCTCCGATGCGATTAAACGCTACACTGAAAAGCAAACAGATACAAAAACCTGATCACACACACACTACACACACACACTGCACAACAATCTCACACACTACACACACACACACACACTGCACACTACACAACAATCTCACACTACACACACTACACAACAATCTCACACACTACACACACACACACACACTGCACACTACACAACAATCACACACACTACACACACACACTACACAACAATCACACACACACACTACACAACAATCACACACACTACACACACACACACACTACACAACAATCACACACACACACTACACAACAATCACACACACTACACACACACACACACTACA
>CM074921.1:27832801-27845798 GCA_037576815.1 Pangasius larnaudii
AACGGACACAGTAACGCACAGTAAGACACTCTAACACACTCTAACACACACAGTAAGACACTCTAACACACTCTAACGCACACAGTAACACACAGTAAGACACTCTAACACACTCTAACGGACACAGTAACGCACAGTAAGACACTCTAACACACTCTAACACACACAGTAAGACACTCTAACACACTCTAACGCACACAGTAACACACAGTAAGACACTCTAACACACTCTAACGGACACAGTAACGCACAGTAAGACACTCTAACACACTCTAACACACACAGTAAGACACTCTAACACACTCTAACACACACAGTAACGCACAGTAACGCACAGTTGCACGCACTGCCACACTGTTAGCGCCTGTATAAAGCGTACTGTATGAAACAGTGGCGTGTGAAAGCGTGACCTGTTGAGCAGCTGGGTGAGAGCGCGTCTCTCCTCCTCACAGTGAGACCGGAGCTCACAGAGGAAGATGGCGGACGTCCAGCTCTGTCCCCGGGGCGAGGACGTCCACGCCCGCTCTCTCACTCTAACCTCGTCAGGACAGGAGTGTAACACCACCTCGTCTCCGCCCCTGTCATCCACCCGCCACAGTCAGGAGCTCAGAGTTAGAGGGTTACAGCGAAACCACTGCGGAATGCGTCTAAAACCGCACACATTATATTTTACCTTCATATTAATCATTAACAGCAATCCACATCACACACATAAATTCACACACACAATATTTTATATCCTTCTGATGGAAGAACGTCATCTTGTTAATGTACTTTACATCACAGCGCTGCTGAGTTCTGGCCTCTGATTGGTCAGAAGGTGTTGATTAATTCTCCATAACAGCAGCTCTGACAGTAGCGCAGGTTTATATTAATGCGCTCGCTCTAATACCTTATCGTTTCTATAGCAACAGCTCGTTCACAGGGACGTGTACAGCAGAAGCTCCACTGATAATAAACCAGATTTTGTAAGGAGACGTTTATGTAAGGAAGGAGTCTCCAGTGTCAGCGCTTTGTAACGGTCAGAGGTGACGCCGTAACTTTAAGTTTTCTCGGTAACATGCGTAACAAGCTGCGGTTGTTTTGTCTTATTAAATTATTAACTTATTAACCAGAACAGAAGGTTAAGATTATAAATGTTAAATAAATAAGATGTGAATTTTTCCACAGTTGTACCTGTAACAGTGAAGAACGCCGGGCAGCTCACACACACACAGCGCATCGTTCAGTCTAAGAGCTTCTTCTGCTCTCTGCTCCACATCACACACACAGTCTGTCTGCTCCGAGGGTCCCATCGACTCCCACCATCCGACACCTAAACACACACACACACACACACACACACACACAATCACAATCACAATCACAATCACTGTAATCACTAACAACTGCATCACACATCCAGGATACTTTTTTTAATTTAAAAGTTTTAACATTTTTAATTCATTTTAAATTATAATTTCAAATGTTTTTTTTTTCTCAACCTCAATTCACACACACACACACACACACACACACACACACACACACACACACACACACATACACATACCGCCATTACTCTGTATTTTACTGTAACAGCAACACACACTGTTTTATTCAATTCATAGTTTGTGGTGTGTGTGGGTGTGTGTGTGTGTGTGTGTGTGTGTGTGTGTGTGTGTGTGTGTGTGCAATTTTACTGACACTCTGCCATTCTTTGTGACACGACCTTAAGCGGCTAAAATAACTAAAATAACATTTTTAAAAGTGCAAGAACATTTTATTTAGTGAAACTTCTCACAGTTTGACAAAAAAATAAAATAAAATAAAAAAATGTGAACATTTCTGTCAATGAATGTCCACTCTATAAGACTTGCTTATTAATCAATTAATATTTTTTCATAATTTTATTTAATTTTTTTAAAAAGAAATAATGCTACATTTGTCTGCTATAGTGTGTAATGGAGGTTTTGTGTAGTCTGCAGGTTTGTAATTGTATCATTGATCATTAACTGATCATATTTAGATCAAAAGGATCAAATAAAATGAGTAAGAAATAAAATATTTCTGTATTGCAAAAAAAGGGGCTTCTTTTTTTTTACTGATTTAAATAATGGGTGTATGTTTGTATGTTTGTTTGCTTGTTTGTCTGTTTGTTTTTTGCACGCACATGCTGTTTGTATATCTGCAGGACAGATAATAATAATAATAATACACAGTCTAAGCCTCACTCCTGCACTCTCACCGTGCTCCTCCTGCAGCATCTCTCTGTAAAGTCGCTCTTTGATGATGTCATATTTATACTGCAGTAAGAGCAGGACGTCTGATTTAGTGGGATTTATCAAACCCAGGCGTCTGGAGGTCACGTGACTGAGGGACGGAGACGGGAGGACGCTCCATACACCATCGCCATCCAGCCTGAGTTCAGACAGTGTAATGAGATCTCAGCAGTCCCAGGAATGTCATGTGTGTGTGTGTGTGTGTGTGTGTGTGTGTGTGTATGTGTTTTAGACCTCACATAAAGTCTTCTAGCCCTTCCCAGGAGACTCGACAAACCACATGCTTTTGTGTCTCGCTTCTGAAACACAAACACACACACACACACACACACACACACACACACACACACACACACACACACAGTATTTAATATTTTCAGTGATGCTATAAGTATTTAAAGTACACAGTGTATTACAGGCTCATGGCCACTAGAGGGCTCCAGAGAGTAACTCCTATAGACAAACAGTGGCGTTATACAGCAGCTGTAATAAATACTATAATTTTATGGAAATAACAAATAATTATGCACCTTTATAAATTATCCCTTCAAATACATTGTTAAATAACAAGACTTTTTTTTCTTTAAAGCTTTGTGTTGTGTATTTGAAAAAGATTTTTGACATCACAATCAACTGAATCTCAATCATAGGCCTATTATTATTATTATTATTATTATTATTATTATTATTATTATTATTGAAAACATATACTGGGATTCGTTGATTAAACTGGTTCATATTAATGACTTAACGTAATCCAAATCACACAAAGTAACACAAATCAGATTAGCAGTTCATTGAGGATAAAAGTAATGGCACCCTATATGGCGTGTCTGTGGTGGCCGACGCGCTGCAGTGGACGAGCCATTATGTCATTTTCAGCTCTCTGTGAGCTTTGCCTTTTATGGAGTTTTGTGGGCGTGGCTAAATGCAAATCAGCTGAGCTGTGATGCGAACAAGTTTGGTAATTTGTGGCCGTTTATCAGCGTACACACATCAGTCTGACGATCATCAGTGAAACTTTTTGTAAATCTGGAGTGACTTTTTACTACAACATTTACACACACTTTACACTTTACACTGTGTGTATTATTATTGGGTTTGTGTGTCGCTGACTCACTTTCTTGTGTTTGTAGCTGGAGGTTGTGGACAGCGGTTGTGTGTTTACTCCATCAGAAACGCTGCTTTTCAACATCTGCAGCTCCCAGAACAGCTGCAGAGAAAACGAATTTAATTATATTATCAATTATATTATATTATCATTATCAATGATGAAAGATTCATTAACAAAAAAGACACATTTACACCACAGGAACCCACAGGAACATGATATGGTTATGTTTTCTTAAAGTAAGGAGATGTTTATGTAACATTTATGGAAGGAGTCTCCAGTGTCAGCGCTTTATAACAGTCAGGACAGAGGAGTTTATGCTTCTTTGCGGTTTCTCTGTAACGTGCGGAACAAGCTGCGTATTTTTCTTGTATTAACTCGTAGAGAGAGAATAAAGAGACGCTGGTGAGGGAGCGACTGTTTATAGCTGCTGTAACGTAAGCGACAACAGGAACTAACTCGTTTCCCCGATATATTAAATGTAAAAAGTGTAAAAAATGTGCTGTGATTATAAATTATAACCATTGGCAGATTGACACTTGAGGAAGTACTGTTACACACACACACACACACACACACACACACACACACACACACACACACACAGTCTTTATTACTTATTTATAAGGTTGCTCTAAAACAAGATGATGAAGCCCACTTCTATACAATATTATTAATTTTAATGTTTAACTGGTCTTTTACTCACTGATAATTTCACTTCTTGCTAAAAATAAAAGCTTAAATTACGTAAATGAGATTAACAGCCAATGCAACCAGACAATGTCGAACCCGAAATGAGCAAAACTAAACATATTTATTATTAATAATTAATAATATATTTAATCATAATCACAGAATTGTAAATAAATGAGCCTATATAGAGGATGTATTCAGCAAAAGTTCCTGAAAAGGTTCCTGTTGTGGAAAAGTGAGATGAAAGAGAGCGTGTTTGCCTTTTCCCGGTTCTGTTGTTCCTTCTCCATCTCCAGAAGAACATGCAGAATCCATCTGCCTGAACATGGCAACCCGCCGTTCTGTGCGCTGACCTACACACACACACACACACACACACACACACACACACACAGGTACTACATCTGTCTCGGCTTGACTTAAACCCCGAGTTTCTCTCTCTCACCTGCGTGACGGCTCTCTGTGCGTCTCCGAGATCAGCGGCAGTGTGGAAGACTTTCTGATAGAGCACAGCGATCTTCTCCGCGCTCACCTCATCGCCCGTGTGTACGCCCAGAGTCTCACACACCAAACGCACACAATCCTCCATCTCTACACAGACATACAAACACACACACACACACACACACACACACACACTGTATCCAAACTCAATCCAGTAGAACACTTCTGCTCAGAAAGTGAAGTGTTCCTCATGAATGATGGATGATCACAACAAAGTGACGCCTGTTGCTACGGCAACCACACGGCTCGGGTTGCAGTTTTATCTGCATCTTCATCAGACAACATTAAACTTTACGTGTTGAAGAGAAAAAAACATCATTAATATCACAGTTGAATGATAAAATAATGTGTGCACTTGTGTGTACTGCATAATCATTACATTTTTATTAGAAGGAAAATTGCTTTATTACAATTATTACATATGTTTTATACTTTTTTTGTGAATTTTTTGGAGTTTATTTATGACAAAATCAACATGTTCTAATTATAAATAATATATATATATTTCAAATTAACTTTTTAATTTTTCCTTTTGTCTCTTTTTATATTACTCTCTTTGTGAGTTTTGTTGATTGATTGAATTCTTCCTGAACTTTGTTGGAAAATCACGTGAAAACTTCCTGTTATTCTGACTTCAAAGCTTTCACACACTGCCGTTTGTTCACGACATAAAAATGTAGATTTAATCTATCATTAGTTAGTGTTAGCATATAGCTTTATTAAAGTTAGACGTTAGAATATTAAATGTTTAAACAAAAATTCCTGTTATAAGACTCGCAGCATGTTAATGTAATCAGTCCAGAAATCATGCCTGTGGGAAAGCTGACAAAACTCCGACTCGGAATTCCCAGTTAGAAGTAGATGTGAACAGTTTTTTCCCTCAGTTTTCCTGTGTTTCTACACCTCTATACTGAAACGATTTATAATGGCTCTAACAGCGTGAGAGCGCTTTCAGGCAAATCCGCAGCTCGGGAAGGAATTAAAGAGGAAACAGATTTAAGAAAAGCATGAAGGGGAACTAGAGAAAGTAGATTAAGGAAAAGAAAAAAAAGGAATGTAAGACTAAAGAGGAGGCTGGAAGATAAAATCTGATTTCGAGATAAATATTTGGGTTCTTTAAGTTAAGAACGATTTGTTCCGTTATCATTTAAGCTCGGCCTGGGAGGAGGCCATTTTGAGTCATTTCCTGCTTCACTACTCAACACTGTTTGATTTGAGCCTAGTGTTCTGAAGCTCCCACATGTCTGACCCCTCATCGTATCCCATAAGCCCCTCTCCCCTCACGTGCACTCGCTCTCGCATTCGGTTCCCTTAACGATGAATCATCCCTATACGGTGCTTCTGCCACACCGCACACTGAGCCCCGTAACAGTCACACAGAAGAGTTCCAGTTCCTCTCGAGGGTTCCAGTTCCTGTCGTCTCAGGGAGTTTTTCCTCACGATGTCGTCTCTGCGATTTAAATCTACAGTCGGATTTCTGTAAAACTGCTTTCTGTTGTTAACGGCGCTTAACCGTTATCCGTCTACACTCAGTGGGGTGGTAGCATCAGCGGTTCCTCTGTAACTAAACTAACCACACTAACTAACTAACTCTGTAACTAAAACTAACTGTAATTCATTTTTAGTGTAAAGTTTTAAAGGTACACTACATGCCAAGGTGCATACTAGAAGTATGGTCTTAAAGGTACCACCTCGAAGACAAGGAAAGGTAGAGTTTGTACCCTTTTGTCATCCAACATGGCGGAACGACGTGTACCGAGCTCTCGGCCGCCAACGTCTCCATCCTGGAAACGGCGAGAGCTAAAGTTCCTGTGCAGTTCCATTTCAGAATCAGAGAAATCAGCAAAAAATAAATAAAGAAATAAAATAAAAAAGTAAGGAGTAAACAAGCATTTTTTTTAAAAAAAAAGTAATGTTTTTATTATTTGTACTACAGCATTAGCACCTGCACATTACAACAGTAATAATGTTCTAACGATGTGACTCGTAGGTGATTAATAATCCGACGTAGTGTGACACAGTGAAGCCTGAAGAGAGAACAGTGATACACTCAGAATATTCACCAGTGCAGCAGTAAAAATGTTCAGTCAGTAAAAGTCCCTGTAAAAAGTTCATGACTAAAAGTAAAAACAAAAAGATATAGTAAGCAAAAATAGTGGTTCTAAACAAAACTTAACCAAACGTATACTCCGATTCTCCTTATATCCTTCCAGATAAACAAGTGGTTTATCAGAGGAAACCGTCCTGTAAATATAATACTGTAAATATAAATCTACTTTATCAGAAACAGCACCAGCAGGGAAACGTCACTACGCTTTGATTTTTACTCGCAACGCAGCTGAAACTGAACAGTTTTATTATCAGCAACGTTTTTCTGAAACACTTTTTGTTTTTGTGCTTTCGATCGCAGGCAGCGGCGGAAGAATGAGATCTAAACAAAAAAAAGTAAAAGTGAAATTAGGTTGTAAATATTATATAATTTTTTTAAAAACCTGTCAAAACAGTTACATAAAAGTACATAAAAGTAAAAAGTATTTTTCTAATATTTGAGCTAAAATCAGAAGTATGAATGTGTGTGTGTTTTTTCTTTACATTTTCACACTTCATAATACGGAGGTTAAGGTTAAGGTTAGGATAAGGGGCGGAGTTATGGCGATTGGGGGCGGAGTTAGTAACATTTCTTTTGGTGTGACGTTATTCATCTTAAGTTTGAAGTCTTACACTTTTTTTCTAATTAAATCTAATTTATTATGAAATAACTTTAAACCATGAAGAGGGAAATTAAACTAATAGAACTTTCACTCAAAGGCGATTGTTTGGTGTCTGAATAAAACACAGTGGGATGATATTTTAAAAATAGTTAATAAAAAAAAGTTAAAATAAACAGATTAACTTTATTGCTAGCTAAACAAAGGAAAGATATTAAAGCTGAAATCTTTAAAGATCTGTAACAAGAACCTGAACAGTCTAAATAAAATAATAATAAGAAATAAAAAGTGATAATTCATACAAATGTAAATAAGTAAAATAAGTACATTTTAAATCAGATTTTAAAACAAAACTCACTAAAATTATTATTAAAGTGTTTTCCACCTCTGATCGTAGCCTGAGTTTAGGTTATGCCTTAAATCTTATACCTGTTCATTAGTATGTGCACTGACTGCGTAAAAAACACGCGAACTCATGTAACATCGTCTTTTTTAAAGGCACTTTGAGTTAGCAGCTAACGTCTGTTGCTATGATTGTTTGCTAATTTTAGTCTAAATCCCTGCAGAAACTTAGCTTAACAGAACAGAGCAAGACAAGAAGAGTTTGAGTTACTCTGCAAAAAATTCTACGCTAAAAAATTAACGCTAAAATAAAAGATTAATCCTAGCTGTTTGTCTCTTACATGTAAGCTGAAGGTCTTGTGTTTATTTATTTATTATAATAGTTATATGAGCTATGTTTAGATTTTCAGACTTTATTATTTATATTATTATTAGCACATAAATGACTCTTATAATACTGCATTTTTTTATTGTAAGGTGAAATTCAAATTATAAACCGCTTTAAATTTAAACTAATCACAAGGTATTTCGTTTTTGGTTTTAAAGGTGCAGTTTGTAACATTGAAGTTTTTCTACATCTGTAATAATCAATCAATACCAAAGATATGGTTTCTACGTTTCTTAAATTCAGGCTTTGTTCAATTTCTGGTACTGAAATTAACTTACAATGCGTATGTTGTTTAGACAGAGTGGGTGGAGTCAGTCTGGGGAATGGGGCTAGCTCTAAATATTACACACTGCCGCTTTAAAATGGCCACATCGAGCAGCGGTGTCTGAACCATGAACTACAGCAGATACAGAATTCCCAGAATGCAACATACTACTTAAAGATAAATCATGAGTTATAGTGTAAAAATGGTGACCTTCGTGCAGGTTTAGTTCCGGTGCAGTTCTGTGGATTTACAGATCCGAGGAGCTCAGGGGTTTCCGTGGATGATTTTGGGACATTTTTCCGGCGAAATGCAGTGGGATTCATGTTCCACCAGTCCGGCGGGACACTGGCAGCCTGGAACACACGGTTTAAAGCAGTGCGCCTCGATCACGCCCAGCGGCACGTCCTTGTTGAAGCAGGTTTTAGGACACGGAGGACCGCATTCATCAAAAACATAACCGCGGTCCACAGGACAGCCCACAGCTACAAGACAGGACACAGAGGCACGTCACTGAAACGTCACCTGGCCATCAAATGCTACGAAAATTTGCATTTAAGGAACATTTAAGGAAGGAGTCTCCAGTGTCAGAGGTGAAGCTGGAAGTTTTCCGACATCTTCAGGACAGAGGAGTTTATACTTCTTTGCAGTTTCTCAGTAACATGCGGAACAAGCTGCGTTTATTTAGTCTTATTAACTTGAAGAGAGAGAATAAAGAGACGCTGGTGAGGGGACGACTGTTTATAGCTGCTATAACGTAAGCGACAACAGGAACTCACTCGTTTCACCGAAGTTCATTAAACTTAAAAAATTATAAACAGGAAATAAGTACAACATGTCATTCTATAATTAATAAAATACTCATGAGCATATATATAGGAATAAAACACTTGGGGACATGATGGTATAGAAAAGTAATCAACTTTGGGGTTGTAACTGTAACTGATTTAAAGCACTGAGACTGGAGACTCCTTCCATATGTCACTGAGGAATGAGAGAAAGAGAGAGAGATTATGCGTTTGTTACAGTGTCCTGAAATAAAAAAGTAACAGACGTTTTAACGTCCTTTAACGACATCTTGTCTCTAATTTTCTGATACTGGGACATTTTGTTAGCTGCTATGTTTCTGTGTGTGTGTGTCTGTGTGTGTGTGTGTGTGTGTGTATGTGTGTGTCTCTGTGTGTGTGTGTCTGTGTGTGTGTGTGTGTGTGTGTGTGAGACCCACCGCAGAGGGAAGGTGATCTCCACTGTAATACGACTCCGGCCTCGCGGCACTCAGAAGCGTACGCCTCCAGAGCGTCACACAGACACTCGTCTGCGTTGGCTGCGCAGGCGCACAGGTCGTACACACACGAGGCGAAGAACATCTCCGGAGGCACCACTCTGTGACAGCGCTCGAACACGGCGGACTTTAGGACCGCACAGCGACTGTTCGCCGTCTTACGAGAGGAATATCCTGCCTTTTTACACGGGTCGATGTCCCTCGCGTCTGAGCACCGAGCGCTCGTGTCAATCCCACTGTCCACCTGCAATGCATTGTGGGATTTCACTTCACATCATCATTACTGATTTCTACATTAGCATGTGAGAGATCCATTTTTTGGCTTAATTTTTAAAGCCATTTTGAACTAAGAGTAAAACAGAGTTTAAAAAAAAAGTCTAAAGCAGCAAGAGCCCACACTTATAATAATAACTCTATAATAATTTAGAAAATTAATTTAAAAAAAAGATCTAAGGGTTTGGAGGCGGGGTTAGTGCCTTTTTGTGACATTAACTGTAACATTACATGAAATTAAACCATTTCAGCTTTAACTGTTTGAGTTCATGCACATTTTTTATTAAGAATGATTTTTTTCCCTATTATTTAGGATCTGAGGATAGGAACTTCACGGCTCATTAGAGAAGAGGAGGTGTAACGGGTTCCTGTGTTATGGAGCGTCGTCTCCTCCCTGGTGATGTTTTACCTTCCAGTTGTTTCCGAACGTCGCCTCTGAGGTGGTGATCTGTCCGTTACGTAGCCGCATGTCGTCCTGAGGATAGTTGTTGAAGTTTCCACACAGACCACACATGTGCTCCTTATACGTGCCTGGAACACTGACCTCCAGGTGAGAACGTCTGTTCCACAACACCTACAGACCGAGAACAGAAGAAGAACAGATTGAGAACAGTCGAGAAACAGATGAAGAACGGATCAAGAACAGATAAAGAACAGATGAAGAACAAATGAAGAACGGATGAAGAACAGATCGAGAACAGATGAAGAACAAATGAAGAACGGATGAAGAACGGATCAAGAACAGATAAAGAACAGATGAAGAACAAATGAAGAACGGATGAAGAACAGATCGAGAACAGATGAAGAACAAATGAAGAACGGATGAAGAACAGATGAAGAACAGATCGAGAACAGATAAAGAACAGATCAAGAAAAGATGAAGAACAAATGAAGAACGGATGAAGAACAGATCGAGAACAGATTGAGAACAAATGAAGAACAAACTTCTTACGTTTTAATATACTTAGTATTCTTATTATTATTTTTTAATACACACACACACACACACACACACACACACACACAGTGTGTACCTTCATGCCAACATTGGTGTTGAGGAGGATGGTGTTGGATTTGCGCTCCAGGTAAATATACGGCTCTTTAAGAAACGGCAGCGTGATGGTTTGATGATCAACCTGAGAACAAGAGGAACATAAAGACAATTAGGATCTAATTCCCTGTTAGCGAAGTAACTAGAAGTATCTATCTATCTCTCTCTCTCTCTCTCTCTCTCTCTCTATCTATCTATCTATCTATCTGGTTTCCACTGTATTGTTCAGTGATTTCATGCATCACAACGTTAAACACACTGACGAACTCTGTTTCTTTTTAAAAAACATTTCTGCCATCGTCGTGATTGTTGTCATGATCTGCATCTCAAATGGAAAAAAAACCCTTATTGTACTCAGAACAGATCCTTCAGTAGGATTAAGAGGTTTCTAAAATTCAAACAACAAATTTAAATCAACCTTTAATGTCCAGACGACATGAAATGACAGCGATCAGGACGTTTATCACGATTAATGATCAACGCAAAGCAGAGTGCAATCTGTGAAAACATCTAGGCTTTATGGCAGTGTGGCCAGACAGAAGCCATAAGTGTTGCAGTGATGAAGTGACCTTCTCGCATCTCCACACATGATCTCTGGAGCTCAACCAGACTGACCATCACGCTCTTGGTCACCTCTCTTACCATGACTCTTCTCCCCCGACTCTCCGAAGAGTCCTTGTTGTTCCAAACTTTTTCCATGTAAGAATTCTGGAGGCCACTTTGCTCTTAGGAACCTTCAATGCAGCAGAAATGTTTTGTTGCCTTCCCCTGATCTGTTCCTCAACACAATCGTGTCTCTGAGCTCTCCAGGCAGCTCCTCTGACCTCATGGCTTAGTTTTTGCTCTGATGTGCATTTTCACCTGTTAGACATTATATAGACAGGTGTGTGCCTTTCCAAATCATGTCCAATCAATTGAATTTGCTGCAGTTAGACTCCAATCGATGTGTAGAATCATCTCAGAGAAGATCCAGAGAAATGCGACGCACCTGAACTAAATTGTTCACAAATCACAAATCTGGTCTTTGCTTTGTCATTATGGGGTATGGAGTGTAGACTGATGTGAAAAAAAAAATCATTTAAAGCATTTTAGAATAAAGCTGCAACATAACAAAATGTGAAGAAATGAAGGGATCTGAATCCTTTCCGAATGTTCTGGTCATAAATCCTTTACAGAGTGAGGATCCATCACCTGCACCACCCAGTCCTGCAGCAGCTGTATCACAATGTCCCTGATGTACACCGTCACCTCTTTAGTCCAGGACACACCCTTACGACCGCGATCATCGTTCGTCACGTGAACACTAACACACACACACGCGCACACACACACGCACACACACACACACACACGTGTTAATATAACATTTTGTGATACTTCATGTGATACTAAAGCAAAATCTTTAGGTTCTTCACCACACACCTGAAGTCGCCGCCCTGACAATCCTGCGCTAAAACGTAGGTACACGTCCCCTGAAAGTTCACCATCTTGCCGTCGAAGGTGCGATAGTGAGGATCTCCGAACACGATGCAGGTGGCGGGACGCGGGATACAGCGTGGACAGCACATCCCGGGAATCACAGACGGAGTTTCATCCTGGTTATAACCACACAAACAAAGATACACATGAGCAACCGAAGGTATACACACACTCCAGGTTGTGTGTCAGGGTTTGCGTATTTGCGACAAAATGTTTTTTAAAATTGTACAAATGTGGGCAGAGTCAATGCAAATGCACGACTGTGGGCGGAGTCACTGCAAATTATCCCACGCAGTGTGATTTACCCAAAAGAAGCTGTTATATTTGAGGAAGTCTGTTCCAACATATATCATTTTTAAAGTCTTACTACACCACAATGCTGTTGAACTCTGGACTCTGATTGGTCAGAAGGTGCTGATTAGTTTTCTATAACAGCAGCTCTGACAGTAGCACAGCTGCACATCACAGCTTTATATTAATGCTCTTGTTCTAATATGTTATCGTTAAACGGGTAATCGTTGATTTGGTGAAGTTTTCTGTAAGGATATGCTTGTGTGTGTGTGTGTGTGTGTGTGTGTGTGTGTGTGTGTGTGTGTGTGTGATACTTTAGGTGTGTTGGAGTGTATGTTGGACTGTTTGTTTG
>CM074921.1:27916407-27938780 GCA_037576815.1 Pangasius larnaudii
ACACACACACACACACACACACACACACAGAGAGAGAGAGAGAGAGAGAGAGAGAGAGAGAGAGAGAGAGAGAGAGTTAAACTCAACACTCCTCTCCAGTTAAAGCAGCTCTTCATTACAGCTGAGGTGGAGAACTTGGCTGAACCTCCTCCAGAGCGTCATCTTCTCTCCAGTTCCCCATCCGGACCCCCGGCCTGTAAACCCGCACGTGCGACATCTCAGCGCTGAAACACTCCCTCTTCACTCAGCTGAACTCATATACAGCAAAAAAAAACAGCAAAAAAAAAACAATAAGAACCGTGTATTATGGAGATATGAAGCTCGCAGTAACTCCAGGTGTGAGCTCCGTGACCTGCTCTAACCAGCGCAGCGGAGGAGTCTGTTTACGCGTCTCCATGGTAACAAGCCTCAAAGAAAGCTAAAGAAAGAAAACATCCGGTAGATGGAGCGGGGAGAGTGGGGTCGGTTGTAACATTTCCTCATTAAAAAAAAATCCTTTGTAAAATACTCTAAAGCTCCAGGTTTTTGAGACGCATTCGTACATTTGTTACCTAAAATGACAAATACACAATCATCACTTTCTTTCTTAGAAATAAAACACAACATGATGGTGAGATACGGACTGATGCAAACCCCGCGAGTGTTTTATTCCTCTTACACCACAACAGTTTACCAACAATTACAACATGTTTCTTAAAGAACGGCACAGCATACGTTTTATCCATTTATAGTTACATTTAATCTCCCAAGAAACGAGTGAGTTCCTGTTGTCGCTTACGTTATAGCAGATTAATATAACAGTCTGAAAAATGTAATACTTTTAAAATCTTGTCTACAAGAAGTTTGATTAATAAGTGAGGAAAAAATAAGCTGTTGTTCAGATTTTTTTGTTTAAATGAGTCCTGACTGGGTGACTAATGAAAGAGATGAGAATAATTATTATAAACATATAAAAAACAGGCATAAATACATTTTATAGTATATCTAATGGACAGGCATTATTCACTCAAACTTAAAATCTTTAAGTGGTTTTATATTTTTGAATTGTTTTTATATTTTCTTTTTTTCAGATATATGAGGATTTTTTTGCATTTTTTAAAGGATGAGCTGAAGTATTTTATAAATAAATATGAATTAAAAATTTAAATACTCATAATTGAACAATAGATAGGAGTAGCTAGTGATGTTGACATTTTATTATAGAATACATAAATCTAAATTAATTTAAAATAAAGCAAATAAAATAGTTTCTTTCCAATTTCATGTAAAATCTACAAAGTTTTATTTAACTAAGAATATTTTTTTTATAAAAGTAGTCAAATACCTTTAAACGTTTACTTGATATATGTAGACTGAAAAGTTTCTAATTTAATCAGTGACAACTTTTGTGAATTATTATTATTATTATTATTATTATTATTATTATTATTATTATTATTATTATTATTATTATTATTATTATTATTATGTGGTTTAAAATGCTATAGAGATCAGTTGCATAGTTGGAAAGATTCCCAGATACTTATGCAGACCTAAAATGCCTGTGTGTGTGTGTGTGTGTGTGTGTGTGTGCGTGTGCGTGTGTGTGTGTGTGTGTGTGTGTGTGCGTGTGTGTGTGTGTGTGTGTGTGTGTGTGTGTGTGTGTGGTAAGTGATGTTAAGTGCCTCATTGTCAATAACGGAACTACACATCATAAGTAGGTAGGAGATGTTTATGAAAGCAAAGTTCTGAAATATTAAAACTGACAGGAAGTGAAAAGGTGCACACACACACACACACACACACACACACACACACACACACACACACACACACACACCACTAACCATAGCCATATTCTTTATACTGATATCATTTGTTTTGCTGCAATGAACTAATTAAAAAATAGAACTGATTAGTGTCTGTGGTAAACCTACAGTAAATTCATAATAACAGAACTCTAATTAAAAGCTGATATTTGGCCATGAATGAATTGCACACAATAATTGTGTTGAATCTGCAGTTTGATTTTTTCTTTACACGTGAGAGCACACTGTCCTTGCCTTTACAGTGCTTTATTCATTTTGCTGCATTATAAACCATGTCCCAGTCAGATGGACACTTTGTTAGCAGAGTTCATTTTTATTTTTTACATTACTGTTAAAATATATTGGTCAATAAAATCGAATGAACCGTGATTCCATGTTCAATTAATGACACAACATTATACTTGTGTCCACAATGAGGCAAAAATAAACAGAGACATTGCAGCCTCAGTGACTGTGTACACTGGATCACATTATTGTACTTTTATCTCCTAAAATAAGAAAATGTTAGTTAGCTAGTTCTTTAGTTAGTCAGTTATTTAGTTAGTTACGTGACTGTGGTTCTATAAATCCCGGATAGCCTCCAGAGGTGGTGATAGCGTTTATGAATAACATCAGGAAGGTCAGGACTCACCTTAGGACTGAATATAAAGGCGATCAGAGATGACATCACTGGGAGAACGCCGATGTTAACTTGGAGAACGCGTATGATGACGCTCAGGTAGCAGCAGCGCTAAATATCGCCCGTGACGAGGAGATACTCCATGTAGAATGTCACACCACTGATGTCTATCATCCAGACGGCCATCTTCTGTTTAATAGAGGTGTAAGGCAGTGACGCTATCTCTATCCGTATCTGTATTCGGATTTGTGTGCGTGGGGCACGACAGCATACAAGACCCGTGTACTAGTGGCTCTTGTGGTCAGGAGCAGTCCACTTATTTGCCAAACAGACAGGAAGAGGCGACCTTGTTGAGGGTGCCAAAACTTTCCCCCATCTGTTCTGCACAAGGAGGAAGCCATTGAGCTACCTTCACTTGATCAATGCTACGGTTGGTGCACTGTATGAATGTATGAAATGTATGATAGAGTAGATTCTGCATGTTTCTAAATCCAGCATTTATCTCAATCTCAAACAAAAAAAGGAAAAAAAGCATCTTTTTCGAATAGCTGCGTCACAGCACACTCAGAGGGATGCGCTATCTGCCTTCTTCCACATACAGGAGCTCACAGACACCCGTGATTGGCTAGCACTGCTGTGATTGACAGGGGAGAGAGAGTATGCTCCTCCCACTCAGGAAGCGCAGTCAGTTTTGTTTTCTTGGCTCCTGGCCATCGACGGCTGTGGCATCGTCAGGATCAGAAGTCATGATCTGCAGATAACAGAGCGACTGCGCTTCTGTTGCACCCCTCAGGAGCTTCTCTGACTGGTTACTCTTTTAACTCTAACATTCAGATCAGTGTGAATTTGAATCGGAGTGACTTTCGAGTGCAGTGTTGCCTGTAGGTGCAGCAGAGCCGCTCTGTTCATAGGGAAGAAATGGCTTCTCCGACGTGACGTGGTTTTCTGTTGGTCATCTCAGTGAAAGCAGCAGTGCATGCTGGGGACTTACTGACCATCCCAGTGCCATCAGCAACAATCTGACAGCGAGGAAGAATCAGAAAGAATCAGCGAGTAAAAGCGTGTCGTAGATAATGAGGCCAGGTGCGAGCAGGTGCGACCTGTTCCGGTGCTTTCCGGCGCTGCTCAGGAGAACCACAGACCTCAGTGTGGTGATTTGGCTTTGATGAAAAACTCCACCTGTGGCTCAACAAATCTTCCCCAGATCTGGGCCACTTCCGGGTGCAGTCCTGAGCGAACACGCCTTCTTCACAGAGCTTCTGCTGCACTGCTGTACAGTACTGGGAGCAGTGTGTGGGAACTGCGGAGGAGCCACCTGAGGAGCACGTGGTGATGTCTCAGGAGCAGGAAGAACTTTGAGTTAGAACGAGGGACACAGAGTTCAGGCCTGGAGCAATAAAAACCTATCAATAAAATCCTGGCACTGAGGCAAAGTGAATACCGGCACAGTCAGTGCTGTGGGTCTCTCTCTCTCTCTCTCTCTGTTTCTCTCTCTCTCTCTCTCTCTCTCTCTCTCTCTCTCTCTGTCTCTCTCTCTCTCTCTCTCTCTCTCTCTCTCTGTCTCTCTCTCTCTCTCTCTCTCTCTCTCTCTCTCTCTCTCTCTCTCTCTCTCTCTCTCTCTCTCTCTCTCTCTCTCTGATGGTGGATAATTTCTACATTAGTGTCAGAGGGTTCCACGTGAATCAGTTCTCATTAATCACTCGGCGGAGACAGAACTGGGACTCTGCAACCTTCAGCTTCAGAAAGAGGACATTCACTCTCACTCTCTCACTCTATCTCTCTCTCTCTCTCTCTCTCTCTCTCTCTCTGTCTCTCTCTCTTTCTCTCCCTCTCTGGCTCACTCTCTCTCTCTTTCTTTCTGCTTCCCTCCCTTCTCTACGTTCTCTACCTTCTGGTCATCTCAACCCATTACTGCTTCTGTGTTACTTTGTGTGTGTGTGTGTGTGTGTGTGTGTGTGTGTGTGTGTGTGTGTTATTATCATTGATCCACCACATCCATTATAAATCCCTGTGGACGAATTTCCGCAAGTTTTCAGCTTCTGCAAAACAGCTAGTGACTGATGAAAATGTTCTGTCGTGCTTTTAGTCCTTAGCGTTGCTCTCACATGCATCGTAGTCTGTTAGCTTTGTGAAAAACTATAATCTAAAAAATACACACTAAAACCAAATCCAGGCCCAGTCATCAGGAGTTTTATTTAGCTAAATAACTTGTTTTAATATAATATACTTTTTTTCATGACACTGTCTGTATTTGTGTTTGGACTTAAACCCAAACGATTTATTATCATAAATATTATTATTGCACATCGTGATTATTGCAGACGTTTCCAACTCTGTCCTTCCGAATTCCAGTCATTTAAATACTGATTTATTATTCTGTTGTGTTCTGTGCTGGACAAATCACATGCAGGCACTAAAGGTCACATGGGTTAAATAATTTGAAGCATAAATTGTGAACAGGTTTCTGAAACATGCATATCATTTTTCCCACTTTTATCCGATCTGCAGGGACGACGACGGACATGAGATTGATCCTGGAAACTCCGAGAGCACTCACAACTCCATCAAAGGGAAATGCAGAGCTGTTGTTTGTTTGTTCGTGTGTGTGTGTGTGTGTGTGTGTGTGTGTGTAAGTGAGGGGATTCCCCTGGTGTCTGAGTCAAATTGCTGATGAATTGAATTACACTAATGGGCATCTCAGCAGCAGCAAATAGGATTTATCGGAAACATTTCCTAACCATAAAGTGTCCAATCAGCTCTTTGAGTGTGTGTGTGTGCGTGTGTGTGCGTGTGTGTGCGTGTGTGTGTGTGTGTTGTAATAAAATAAGAAACTTATTGCAACACAGTGAAGTAATGCATGTCTCATAGTACTATACACACACACACACACACACACACACTTCTCATGTGCTTGCTGTGTGACGGAGTGATGAAGTGGAGTTACTGTTACCACACCGACGTTGAATATTTTCCTATAACGTCACGTCCCAAAGCTTCTGTTCCTCTTATAGCACAGCAATTACGATTTTTTTTATTTAGTCATACATTTTAGTCATGCATTTTAGTCATACATTTTAGCCATTTATAGTTATATTTAATGTTGTGGAATGTCTGTGGAACAAGTTACTTTCACCAGCCTCTCTTTATTCTCTCTCTTCAAGTTAATAAGATAAAAAAACAACAAATTGCAGCTTGTTCCGCATGTTAGCGAGAAACCGCAAAGAAGCATAAACTCTTCTGTCCTGAAGATGTTACAGCTTTACCTCTGACACTGGAGACTCCTTCCATAACTGTTACATAAATGTCTCCTTACAGAAAACTTCGACATAACAACGATTTTCTAAATCCGTTTACACGTCTGCTGTACACGTCCCTGTGAATGAGCTGTTGCTACAGAAACGATAACGTATTTATTAGCGGTTAAATGATCGAGTGTGTGATCTTAGAAATGCAAACAAGTGTCTTCTGTAGAAGAATTATGTAAGTTTCCATTTTTTCTCAGACTTTAACCGTAGTCTGTATGTAACACCACACTGCGTAGCCTCAGTGAGTTTTAGACAGTTTTTATTTAACACTCTACAGTAGTTCTCAGAGTCATTCGATTATTTTTGTTCATGCATTGCTTAAAAACTAACTTGAATAAAACACAATGCCATCCAGGATAACAGAGCGCATTAGGTTAAATGTGTGTGTGTGTGTGTGTGTGTGTGTGTGTGTGTGCACGTGTGAGTGTGTGTGTTTAGACATTACTGCCTATGTGTGCTTTTACGCAGTGCATATAGGGATGACGATGATGAGGATGAGGATGACGGTGGCAGTGACGCTGATGGCAGTGATGCGGTATCCCTGCGTCCGGCTGCAGCGTGTCAGAGACTGCGAGCGGCGCAGGAGTGTGTCCGACACCGGAGTGTAAACCTCATCCATCCAGAAGTCCAGAGACTCGGGGGCCTGAAACACACACACACACACACACGCACAGAGTGGAATGATCTTCCATACGCATGAAGCTGCACTGGGGATCCTCTCTACACTTTCATTAAAATGCCAGGCTCTATGAATATGCATAAATATGCAAATTAGGAAACACCAGCATGTCCTCCTGCCATTCATAATATTCTGTTATCATTTGCTAATGTTTAAGATATTAGGATAATAAGAATGGCAGGGCAACATGGAGGTGTTTCCTAATTTGCATATTGATGTATATTCATAGATTCTGTAAATAAGTAAACTAGCTCACATTAGTCAGATTTCAGCCTCAGAGTCTTAATTTACATCTTCATTCTCTCACTGATTTATTTAACAGCAGACAAACCTGTCAGAATATCTTTCAACGTTACCACGACAACCGGCATCTGTTTTAATTATCAACTAGTAATTACTAATCATTAAGTTATCAGATAGCTAGCTAAACTTTGACTAATATTCAGATGTGGTTTAAAGTCGTCTAATTCTGACATCACAGACTGAGCTCACATGTAGCTCCGCCCACAAAACAGAGTTGCTATTCTTTATTGGTATAAAACAGTCTGTGGATAAAACAACTGATTTTATCTAAAATAAAATAATAATAAAGAAATAAAGGGAGTAAAGTATAAAGCACTGGTGATAAACTATGCATATTTAAAACGTCTATGATTGAAATGCTTTCCATTCCTATCTGTAGCTCAGGTGCTGTAGATATATGCACACTAATTGCGTGTATTACGAATCTGATCTCATGAAAGATTCATAAGAATTTGAACAAGTGAATCTGATGTGATTGAATCCAATGAAATTGTTGATATTATTGATTAATTGTTTAAAAGCTGGTCTTTATTCCTAATTAGAGATCAGGTCAGATTCAGTAGAGTGGATTCAGGTAAGCTGGAACACATTAAGAACGTTTTAGAACATTAAGAACTTCGTCGTCTTGAAAAACAAAGAATTTCTATAAATGATAGATGCAGGCTAAGTGAGGCGGCTCGGGAAAACCCTTCGGAAGTTGCTGGAGCGGAATTCTAGAAGAAATGATGAAAACTTGCGTACTTCAGCATCGCTCGCCTTAGTGTGTGTCTGCAGAGATTATGTTGTGTAAAGAGTCAGTTTAATAAACACAGCAGTAAAAACAGTCTGTGTAAAGATCTCTAAAACCTCACTAGCGAAGTGTGATTGCCTCACGATCTGATTGTTTCTGGAGAGTTACACACCGTACACACGAAACGGAATCAGTTTGTAATCAGACGTTGGCTGGCAAAATGTGGGCCATGCTCCTGCTCCGTCACATCATCATCAAAACAGAGAAGAGCGCTCACACACTGCGTACAGAGGGCAGAGATCTAAAACGTTTAAATGACTGAATAAGACACAGCGTGATAAGAAGAAGTGAGCGAACGACTCGGAGATTATTTCCACACCGGCGTTAGCGTGAACAGAGATCAGTGCAGCGAGGAGACCACGATGAGGCTCGGGTTTAAACTGTGTGAGTGACTTTTAGCTCAGGAGGTGAGACAGAGACTGATGTGGAAGATGCTGAGAATCAAAGTGAGAACTCATTTCCTGTAAGTGTATAATTCTATAAAATTCAGCAGTAATGTAGTTTTTCTATCAGCAGACGAGGTTAGAAATGTCGAGTCTTTCAGTGGAACTGGAATGAAATCATTAAATGTGATTTTCTCTGTTTTTACTTTGCTTTTGATTGAGAAACATGCAAAAGAGAAACATATTTCAGTTTAGAAAAATGTGTAGAAAATGTCGAAATTTGACCAGGTGAAGGATTTTCTCCGGCTGCCACACAGTTATGAAATGATAAGACACTGGCAGGTGTTTCTCAGGAGACGAATCAGCAAAATCCAAATAAAATAAATCAAATAGTGTCCTATGAAGTCCCTGAATTGATCTTAACTGCTAAGTGCAAAAATCTGTGACAGTCTAATGAACTAATTAGTCTAATTTACTTCTTTTTCCTAAAGCAGATCAGTGTTTGTAACGCTCAGGCCTTTACAGGAACATCAGCCGACGCCTGAGGAGCGTGAGTTTACCTGCAGGTCGAGTGGCGTGAGCTCTGACTGACTCCAGGAAACTTTTGGCCGGTCCGTTGGAAGGAGGTTAGCCTTCTGCATGGAGCTGCGTAGAGGAACCTTGTGGACTTCAGGAATCATAATGGAACTCTTTCTCTCCTGAACTGGATGGTTCTCTTTCTTACAAAGTGCACGATGCTGCTCAGCCTGCAGAAGTGAACAAAGGAGGACACAAAGTAAAGACAAGTATTCCTGTTGCAGGGTCATAGGAAATGTGTGTGTGAGTGTGTGTGTGTGTGTGTGTGTGTGTGTGTGCATACATGTGTAGGATGTAGCTGTTGCTCCTTGCTGTAGCTGACGCTCCACTCGCGATGCTTCTCAGAGCTGCTGCTCTCCGTGTGGCTCCTGGAATTGCGTATGAACAGACCTCTGCGTTTAGCCGCAGCTCCGTCGGCCGCCTCAGAACTCGTACTGGCTCTCAAGCCTCCTTCTGACTGAGCCCGCGGTGGAGGCTGCTGTTGGACAGGTTCAGAGTTTGAGTGCACAAGTTGCCCTCTTTGCTCCAGCCGGTTCAGTGTGGAGAGGACGAGTGCCAGCTGCTCTCTCAGCTCCGAGATCGGCTCCAGACGCTGCTCGAGCTCAGTGACGCGCTGCAGGAGCCGTCCAACACCCCATCGCACACCTTCTTCCGGCCCCTCCAGAGAGTGAAACAGGCGTCTGAGCTTCCCTAAACGCTCCCGTCGCTCTGGTAACCCAGCTCCGCCCCCTTCCTGAGATCCTCCTCCTTCTCCAGGTAGGACGGCCATTGAGCCGCACATGCTAATGTCATCCAAGAAGCGGAAGATGGCACTGATGTCGTCCTCTGCGATGTCGGTGTTATCGAGCGAGAGCTTTTCACTGAGCAGGAGGCTCCTCAGAGCACGACGATCGTTCAGGTCCGTCTGAGTGGCCACGCTGACCACGCCCTCGGCATCAGGTGACCAATCATACCAGGCATCCAAACTTATCCCGCTCAGCCGCTTCAGGGTGTCTCGAACCGATTGGACGATAAATGGGTCAAACCCGGGGATGTCGAAACTACTGCCCTCGAAGCTTGGTTTAGTAAATCCGGGTTTTGTAAGTCCAGATTTGTCTAAAGCAGATTTTTCTGATCTAGGTCTCTGGGGTTTTGGTCTGTCCAGTCCAGGTTTGTCAAGCTCAGACGGTTCTGCAAGGCCACTGTCGATGTCCAGACTGTGGCTTTTGGCCGTCAGGGCTGGGGTTTGGTGGTATGTCGTTTCTATGACTGTAGGCCCAAAATAAGTGGAGCTCTGCAGGTCGTCTAGACTTTTATGCTTCTGGAGGTAGGGAGTCTGTGCATCAGGGGGTGTATCTGTTTCAGAAGAATGCATTTGAGCATCTTCTGTATGTGCATCATGAGCAGATTCAGAATAAGGGTTGTTGCAGGTGATAAATTGTCCATCCTCACTGTCATCTCTGGATCCTTCCTGACTCTGACTGCTGCCGTCTGTGGAAATAAACGGTACCAGTTTGTGGAATTCCCCCTTAAAGACGCTCCTCTTCTGAGCACAGGTTTGAACATGATCCACGTCTCGATCACTCTTGCCGGTCAAGTCATGACTCCCAGTGGAACCACAAGGAACATCTAGAGAGTGTGCTCTCTGCATGCTGTGCCGATGATGCGTGTGAGCGCGTGAGCGTGCTGGAGTGTTCACACGCGACCCCCCGGTGTTCAGACTGATCAGTGCCTCAGTGGAGTCCTCATATTTACAGCCTGGAGCTATAACTCCACCTTCTGCATGCAGCCAATCACAGCGTGCACGCTCCTGAACGCAGGCCAAGCAGGAGGTCAGGGTATTAGTGTGTGAGGGCGGCAGGCGTGTGTGTGTGAGCAGGTTGAAGAGCGAGACTACGTCAGCGGCCGCAGACAGACGGTTGCTGCAGGGAGGGTGCAGACGTTCACGGAACAGCGTGGCCGGGAAGCACGGATCACGGCATGCCGTGGAGTACAGCAGACTCCGCAGCTCCAGCAACGGGTGGAGCTCATAACGTCCACTCAGATACACGCACACATCTGCGTATGACACACGTGCACGGCATGCACCCAGAACCTCGAGGATCTCCAGGAGAACCAGGGCATCGTCTGCACTGTCTGACATCACTGCAGCGAGCTACGCTGGTTCAAATTTACTCATCAAAAGTGGACCATCCACACACGTCATTCTTAACAAATCCCTCAGGACAGAACGTCAGGAAAATCACACCGAGGTAGTTTAGCAAACTAGCAGCTGCAACAAAGCGATGCATGAAGAAACTGTGTCACTTCTAAAAAACATACAAAATATCTTCCAACATGGTCCATTTACTCACTGTGCAAAAAGCAACCAGGTCACATTCCCATTATTCCCTTCTCCTGCCATCATGATCCTGCAGACATGCAGGGAGAAATGTAGTTACCTCCACGAAGCCCAAATGAAGAACATCACTGCAGAGCGCTGACCTTATTCAGAGCCTTAAAATAGCCCCAGTCTTGGCAACACAGGACAGAAGCACGTTTACATCCCACTGGAGTGGAAATGCAGAATGAAACAGCTGGAAATAAAACACCGTCATTAAGCACACGTGTGTCATTGCGTCACCGCACTCACTCGGCGTCGCACGGTTACAGCGGGGAAAAGTGCGGGACATCCGGAGTGCGGTGCGGGGATGGGGAGGAAAGTGAGATTATTCCACTCATCCTGCTGGAGCAGGTGGAAACAGCTGAACACTTCTGCCATCTACTGACAGGAGCAGAAACCTGGTCTGTTCTTCTTAAAAAAAAAAAAAAAAAAATCTTTCAGGGATTTTAAATTCATCATCAGCATTGTTTACTAAAACAATACATTTTACATTCAGTACCTCTCACACAGGCCGCGCTGCCAGATCTGGGTTTAGATTCCCTGAGATCAGACGATCCAATCTTTATCTGATCTCAGCAGGTATCAGAAGTATTTAAAACAACATAAAGCAATATCTTCAATCAGATTTCAAGGAGTCAGATAAAGACACTTGAATTTTAGATCGACGATAAGTTTATTATCCGACATTTCTGTTTTTAATTATCAGCACACGTGCTATGGTGATTTATTTCAACAAACAAACAAACAAACAAACAAATAAATAAATAAATAGTAATGTGAAAACAGCTCATCTAAATAGTGATTAAATTGTCATCAATTATTTAATGTGGCAGAAAATGCTTTAATAATTTAATTTAATTTAATTTTGACGACGTGTGACCATCAAGTGCTTGAAGACGGACACCTATAGATCTATAACTTGTTTACTGTTCAAATACATTACTGTAAAAGTAAAACAAATAAATGATAAACATACTCAATATTTATTTTACTACATACTATATTTATATTACTATATTTACACACAAATACAGCCACAGATTCCAGCAGTAGCTAACTGTGGATCAAACTATCCGCTATCACCAGCCATCCTCTCAACAATCCAAAATTCTCTTAAAACAGAAAAATGGGGGGAAAAAATGTCAGAAATTCCGTCCAGTGTAAAAAATATTTCTGCAAACTTCCTTATGATCGCAGCACAGATTTATTCCATGTTTATAGGTTTTAAACTCCCTCACTTTCAGTAACTGGGTTATTGCATCCGGTGTGTTAGTGGGAGCTGAGAGGAACCCGGAGAACCCGGAGGAAACCCACACGGACACGTGGAGATCACGTGAAGCTCCACACAGACAGCGACCTGAGCTCAGGATCCAGCTGGAGGCAGTGGAGCTGTGAGGAGACGACGCTAACCACTGAGCCACTGAGCCACTCTGAACCATAATCACTGAAAGTGGATAAAAATGAATCTGATAGAGGTTGAGGTTTAGATGAGCGCAATCACAGATAGTGAAAAACACAAAAAATAAATAATTAGTCTGTCGTTAGTTGTTACTACGGAGCCCCTGAAAGGACACGGTGTCATTTTTTTTTTTATTAAATGTCTCATGTGGACCACTTACTTTCTCCTCCACAGCAGCTCTCAGCTGTGTTTAAGAAAAGAAACACTTGTGGGAAAAATGTTTGCATGCACACACACACACACACACACACACACACACACACACATACACACACACAACCAGACACAGTACGACATGCACAACGTGAAATGCTTTTTTACAATCAGGTGTAGAAGTTTGGTTGGTATCACAATCCATTTCAAATTCAGATTTGAATTTTTGAAAACTGCACCAGAGCCTCAAAGCTCTGCTCGTTGACTGAACGGGTGCTGAGAGAATCTCTGCTCTTTCACCGTAGTGTACCTGAGAAACTGAGTCACACTCTTAAAAATCACATTTTAGCTCAATTGTCATTTGATTTTTTTCTTTTAAAACGTATCAACGTAACTGTTTTGATTCATTTAAATTCATTTTAACTTTGTATTTTCCCTGTTTGCAGTTTTATTTCTCTCTTATTTCATATTTCCTTTGTATTAAATTGTGTTTCTGCTCCATGGCTACGTCCTGTGAGAGCGTTGTGTTATCGTTGTTACTGACGATGATATCAGGATATTTATTTTTATTTATCACAGTAACAGAAGTGGATCAGAGTTTCCACTCGGCTCTGGACAGGAAATGGATCTGAAGGGTGTGTACATTCGCTTTAATTCACTCATTAATCTTTCTATTGTCTTTGTTTAAGGAGTCTGTTTGGGTTTGTTGTCACTCTTCGTGAAACCCCTGACCCTGATCAGCTAAAGAGATTGTGTGTGTGTGTGTGTGTGTGTGTGTGTGTGTGTGTGAGAGAGACAGAGAGAGAGAGAGAGAGAGAGAGTGAGAGTTGAAAGTACACATTATCCCCACGCTGCTGCAGAGTTCTGGACTCTGATTGGTCAGAAGGTGTTGATTCGTTTTCTCTACCAGCAGCTCTGACAGTAGCGCAGCTGCACATCACAGGTTTGTATTAATGCACTCGTTATCAATATTTATTATCGTTTCTATAGCAACAGCTGATTCACAGGGACGTGTTCAGCGTGTGCGCTCCACATAAACAGATTTTAAATTGTGGAAATGTGTTTATTTATCATTTATGGAAGGAGTCTCCAGTGTCAGTGCTTTGAAACAGTCAGAGGTGAAGCTGTAATCTTCAGGACAGAGAGTTTAGAAAGAGTATGACGTATCGTTCTTTAATAAATACAAAATTGTAAGCGTTGAAATTAATCAACTTCTGAATGCAACAGTAACTCCTGATGATGATTATTTTCCTATAACGGCACATCACACGGCCTAAGAAGCTGGATGTGCTCTAATAGACATACAAACCCAGGTTCCAGGTTCATTACTGGCACTTTACTCTACTTAATTATTATTTGGATTATTATTGTTATCTCTGTATATTTGGTTATTTTGTATTTAATAGTACAGTCTGTTGTATTTTTTCTCTTGTTAATTCTCTGAGGACATGCTCTCTACTCGTACATACGTCAATAAACGTTGTGACGTGACGTGACACGTGTACATTTGATGTATTTAGAGAGAGATTTGTACATGAGCAGGAACATCACACTGCATTTCCTCTTTCTTACTGTTTGCTTTGTCCTTTTTTTCACTGATTTTTAGCACTGTGTCACTATGAGATTGCAATTTTCATTTGAGCCAAATAAATATGTTGACAGGAAACAGCAGCACAACGAAAAGGAGACCAAACACAAACTGACACACAGCAGACACGAAGGAACCATATTTCCACTCGCACTCGCACGTCCAGCTCACTGAGAAACAGGGAAGTGAAAATAAATAGAAACTCAAGTGCAGTTCCTTTAAACATGAACACACACACACACACACACACACACACACACACACAATGTGTCTTACTAACCAAAAGAGCCAAATGTAACTTTCTGCTCTTTTTGATTGTTTAAATAAAAGCTATTTTTGTAAAAAAAAAAAAAAAAAAAATCAGTTTTCCTCATGAAGACCAGATAAATGTCAGAAATTCCTAAAATTCCTATCCTCATGGGACATTATGGAAATGTTTTGTCCACATTATGATATAAAAATCTCTCTCTCTCTCTCTCTCTCTCTCTCTCACATACATACACACACACACACACACACAGACACACACTCAGACACACACACACACACACACACACACACACACACACACACACACACACACACACACACACACACACACACACACAGCTCAACCATTAGAATAATTTGTATACATCTACTCAAAATCTCGACACAAGCAACCGGCACACAAAAATTATATTTAGAAAATACATAAATAATAAATTTAACCAAAATGTATTCCTTTTAATTAAAAAAATGTTACTTAAGTTGATATTACACAAATACACAAACTTATTCAATATTATTATTATTATTATTATTATTATTATTATTATTATTATTATTATTATTAGCTTTTATTTAATTATTGTGCAAAATATGCAAATAAACAAATATCAATTTATCCAATACTGTTTCTCTTAATAATGTTAAAGATTTAATGGACAGCATTATTAAAAAAAATAATATTGCTTAAATTTAAATTTGTGTATTTGTGCAACCCGTTTAAATGATGCTGTGTGTGTAAGATTTACTAAAGTGTTTTAAAGTGCACGGTGTTCTTTAAAAAAACCCTTAAATATCTTTAATTCATCGATTTCTTCCTTCTCCGTTATATTCCACGCAAACAAGGCAGGACACACAGACACTCATTATTGTGTACATATTATTTATTCAGTTATTCACATGAAATCATATTACAACAGAAGTAAAAAAAAAGATAAATATATGTGTAAATATGCAATATTTTCCTCCACGAGTGCATTTTATAAGCGCAGTGTAAACACATAGCAAAAGCCTGATTGTCGAATTTAACTTCATATTTAACAGATTACAATTAATTTAATTTATTAAATTAAATAATTATTTAATAAAACCTCCAGGGAAATTTCACATCCTGTTTATTTTAAGAAAAAATGAAGTGTGTGATGATCAAAATAAAATTCTTAACAGCTAATAATTTAACACAGTTATTAATTATTGCATTACTTTAGCAATTTTAGACATCGTTATTATTAATTAATGCTCATCCTCATTTAGATTCAACTCAGAACTAATTCATGTATTTGAAATAAAAATATATAAATCTTGCAATAATCTACTAGGCATTTGAACCATTTCAAAGTTTTTTTTTTTTTAAGGAAAAGGGAGAATCCGGAAACTTCCGATTAAAGTGTGAGTCATCGTCGTGATTAACGTCATGATTAAACGTGATGAAGTTCATTAGAGTTTCCTGTAGTTTCCTCATTACTGACCTGCTGACTGAGGTCCTGATCATGATCTCTCTCTCTCTCTCTCTCTCTCTCTCTCTCTCTCTCTCTCTCACACACACACACACACACACACACACACACACTCTCTCTCTCTCTCTCTCTCTCTCTCTCTCTCTCTCTCTCTCTCTCACACACACACACACACACACACACACACACTCACACACACACACACACACACACACACACACACACATTAAAACCTTTTGACCTTCAGTGCTCTCAAAAGTTACTGGCACCCTTCATGGAAAAAAAAATAAAAATTAAACCACATGCAACAAGCGATATTTTATACATACAGGGACGCTGTATACTTTTTTATTTAACACACTATTTTTCAACCACGATGTGTACAAATTTCTTGCAAAACACTTTTCAAAATTATTGGCACCCCCCCACAATTAATAATTCATTTCATATTCCAACCGCGGTCCTCTAGGGAGAGAGTGACAGCACAGAGTCTCCTCCTGTAACGAGGTCAGAGGCAGTGTATGTGCAGAAGGTCTCAGCCATTCCTCCGTGCACATTTCAATCTCTTTTACATTCTGGATGTTCTGTTCGATTCACATCACACAGTTTCCGCGAGGTTCAAATCCAGAGACTGTGAGGGTCGGCGTAAAAAAAAACGCTTTCATTCATTTAGATGATTTAGATGTACGTTTAAGGTCAGTGTCTTGTTGAAAGAGCCATCTATAACCAAATTGTAACCTCTGGAGCTCTTTGGATGGATAATAAGGAGATTTTACACGTGTGCAACCTCAGACTTATGCCCCATGGAAACAAGAACTGGACAATGAGAGAGTTCATAGAGACTGAAAACAATAAAAATACATTTTACTCAAGACTTCCAGACTTTGAATTTGTTTGCATTCATTTTAAATATTCCTCTGATGGTGCCCATGTGTTTGAGAGAAAATAGTATTATTTAATTATTCAAAAGAAGACCTTCTTATGAGAACAATTTTGATCCTAAAATTTAATCAGAACTTTCGAATTATTCTGTTTATTTTATAATCATTCCCAATTTTTTTGAAGGGTGCCAATAATTCTGGAAGGGACTGTAACTTTGGTTCCTAACACAGAGCATTAAAATAATTTGGGAAACATAAATAATGATGATAATATTTTTTTAAAAACTCAGACGTGACTATATAGTTTAAAAAGGTGATATAAGTGTTTACATCAACACGACATCAGCAGAGTGACTCGGTGCAAACAACAACAACGTCATTGTCAATTCTGACGTGAACAATAAAAAATATACAAAGTTTTTTCCAACGAGCTCCACAAATTCAACTAAATCTACAGTTTCATGTTTCATGATATGAACCAATCAGAGAGCTAAACTGTGAGGCCTGTGAAATTCCCACCAATCAGAGGAGGAGCTGCGCAGAGCCGGTGGTGACAGCGAGAGCTTCGGGATGGAAATCATGCAACACGAATACGGCAGCGTTTCGCATAAACGCCCTCAGACGATCTCCTGACTCTTCCTGATGGCACACAACAGCATCATGCTGAAGATCATGCCCAAGATCTGCAAAAAATAAATAAATAAATATAAATAAATAAGGAAATAAATAAATAAATAACAGGAGATGTTGTGTTTTTGTGTGAAAACATTGGGATCATTTTACCATGATCACCCCGATTCCGATCCCAATGCCTCCGATAATGTGGAGTTTAGACGTGAAGAATTTCTCAATAGCATCAGGGCAGCTCTGAAAATAAATAAATAAATAAAAAAATTAACAAATTAATTAATTAATTCATTCTGTGTAAAATAAATGAATCAACTCTTTCAGAATTGAAACCAATTTCACAGCTACTGTTATCGCACAGAAGTTGATTATTTTCTTATAACAACAAGTGTTTTATTCCACTTACACCACAGCAACTTACCAACAATTACATTTTCTTATTAAAGAATGACAGATCATACTTTTCTTATCCATTTATAGTTACACTTAATGTTGTACACTTAATAAGTTAGTCCTGTTCTCGCTTACGTTATAGCAGCTATAAACATTCGTTCCCTCACCAGCGTCTCTTTTTTCTCTCTCTTGAAGTAAATAAGACAAAAACAAATCACAGTTTGTTCCGCATGTTACTGAGAAACCGCAAAGAAGCGTAAACTCCTCTGTCCTGAAGACGTCGGGTTTCAGCTTCACCTCTGACTGTTACGAAGAACTGACACTGGAGACTCCTTCCATAAACGTTAAATAAACATCTCCTAACAGAAAACTTCACCAGATCAATGATTACACAAGCTTATGTGGAGCGTCTGCTGTCCACGTCCATATGAATGAGGTGTCGCTATAGAAACGATAACGTATTAGAACGTTTATTATTAAACCTGTGATGTGCAGCTGCGCTACTGTCAGAGCTGCTGTTACAGAAAACTAATCAACACCTTCTGACCAATCAGAGTCCAGAATTCAGCAGTGCTGTGGGGATAAAGAGGAATAAATGTGTAAAGAACTACACTCCTCACTGTGGAAGAAGGCGTTATTTTTTGAGTCACGTAAAGAGAAGTATCCGGATGCTGCCGGTGTGTTTACGTGTTAATTTTATTCCGAAATTTCCCGGGGTGTTTACCTTGGTGATGAGCACATCCAGTCCCTCACGTTTAGGACACGTCTCTTCGAGAGTCTCCGTGTCCTCGGAGCGGAAGGGTCCACAGCAGTTCAGCTGGAAAAGAAAAACCACAGTGATGTGTTATATTGAGAGGGAGGGAGAGACGGCGGTGAGGAGAGACGGCGGTGAGGAGAGACGGCGGTGAGGAGAGACGGCGGTGAGGTGAGGAGAGACGGCGGTGAGGAGAGACGGCGGTGAGGTGAGGAGAGACGGCGGTGAGGAGAGACGGCGGTGAGGAGAGACGGCGGTGAGGAGAGATGGTGGTGAGGAGAGACGGCGGTGAGGTGAGGAGAGACGGCGGTGAGGAGAGATGGCGGTGAGGAGAGACGGCGGTGAGGTGAGGAGAGACGGCGGTGAGGAGAGACAGCGGTGAGGAGAGATGGCGGTGAGGAGAGACGGTGGTGAGAAGAGACGGCGGTGAGGTGAGGAGAGATGGCGGTGAGGAGAGACGGTGGTGAGAAGAGACGGCGGTGAGGTGAGGAGAGACGGCGGTGAGGAGAAACGGCGGTGAGGAGAGACGGCGGTGAGGAGAGACGGAGGCACGGCGCTCACCCCGTACTGGAACAGGTGCAGGGTCTCTCTCAGAGCTTCCTGTTTATCCTCTTTGTATTTGTGGTAGGTTTCCTTGTAAAACTGAGTGACATCATCAACAACCTGTGAACACGTAATACACACATTCACCTGGATGGAAAATGACACGGCTCAGAACCTACGCTGTATACGAGATAGCGGCAAGACTTCGCAACGTCATAGTGTAAACCATGTGCTTTTAAAGTCCATAAATAGGCAATGAAATGGGAGTGAACAGGAACTGAACTAGAGCTCTGGCGAAACTGACCTCTGTTGCTACAGTGTGTGTGTGTGTGTGTGTGTGTGTGTGTGTGTGTGTGGGTGGGTGTGAGAGAAAGAGAGAGAGCGTGTGAGAGAGAGAGAGAGAGAGAGAGAGAGCATACTGACCTTACTCTGGATGGAAAATCCCCAAATCCCAACAGCCACTTCCACAACAAAGATAAGCAGAACGAAGAAGAAAAACTGAGAAAAAAAAAAAGTAAAAATAGAATCATAATCATGCAATCAGGGAATTCTCTTCCTTGTGATGCTGAAAGCTTTATGTGTGGAATTAATTTCAGGAAAAAACAAATGATAGCAATGGAAGCGAGAGAGAGAGAGAGAGAGAGAGAGAGAGAGAGAGAGAGAGAGAGAGAGAAACATGAAAAGGGAGTGAGAAAGATAAGATGTTTATATTCACCAATCCCAGCATGCACAGCGACTCCTGAATGGCACCGCAGCAGCCGAAAAACCCGACCAGCATCATCAATCCTCCTATGGCTATGAGGATACACACCACTACACACACACACACACACACACACACAGTCAGCACATACATATGCACATCATTAACACACTCCCCCAGAAATAAACAGTGTTTACATTACATCAGAATTATGAGATAGCTGTTGATCTCAGCTGTTTCTATGGCAACACACACATACAACATCAATAAGGTTGTTCAGTAACACGTATAAAAACCATCATATGACACAACCATGTTAAATCAAACACACTGACACACACATGGAACATGTCTGGAACACGTGATTATAATTATTAACGGTCCTGTGTTTTATTCCTCTTATACCACAGCACTGTGCCACCAAGTACAATTTCTTTTAGTTATTAAAAGAACACCACGTCATACTTTTTATCCGTTTGTAGTTACATTTAATGTTCAGGAAAGAAGTTAGTTCCTGTTGTCACATACATTATAGCAGCTATAAACAGTCGTTCCCTCACCAGCTGCTCTTAAATTAATCAACACTTTCTGACCAATCAGAATCCAGAATTCTAGAGCAGCGTGGTGTAACGTATAATAAACGTGTGCAGAGTTAAATCCATCGTGACGTTACGCTCCTCACTGTGCAAGAAATCGCTACTTCATTTGTTTACAACGCGATACTGGATCTTTAAAATAAAAAACCTTTCTATCCGCTGATTGTGAGTTTGCTTTAAGATGTTAACGATGTTTAAACATCATCACTGTTACGTGAACACGTGACGTAAACACACTAAAACACACTGACCTGTGTAGAAGCCACTCGGAGAGCCGTCACCTTCAAACAGGTTTTTAGTCCTGGGATCAAACCTGAGCCACAAACCCACAGCCAACACACCTGTACCTGCCAGCTTACACACACACACACACACACACACACACACACACACACACACGTGCACACGCACACACACACACACACACACACACACACGCACGCACACACACAATAATATTATATAACCTTCAACAAATTCTACTCCTCCATAGTTAATATAATTGCAAATAAACATCAGTCAACGACGTTATAAAATAAACATTAGATTTAATATTAATATTAATAATAATATGTTTGTAATATTTCTTTAGATCAACGTCTGTCTGAGAAAATCTTCTAGAAAGCATTCTGACTTTCCTGCACACGTTATCACACCTTTTTAACAATTACACATGACAAAACTACAACAATGATCATGACTTTTTAGAATAATTCGATTGATTCAGTTGTAATATAAATCCTGCAGAAGTCAGACGTTTCCTTGACTCTGTACATCACGAACATTTAAATCTCTCAAACACACTTTAATATGTGTTTTTGAGAATTCTAGAGCCAAGAACAGACCAAAACGTGAATGCGTGTACGTTTGCAGACTACAACATGACAGATTTAAAACAGGCACTAAATGGTACCTTTCTTTGTCTCTGGGGTTTTACTCTCAGTTTACACCTTCAGTACCTTTAGTGTGTCTTTCACCTGGAAAAGTGAGCGCTCTGTACCTTTAAAGGCTTTAACTAACTGAAGCTTTCATTCGCTTTTAGAGGAAAGCTTTATACTCACATTTACAGATAAAAGATACACACTAAAGGCACAACATGCACCCTTTAGTACCCTTTATTTATTTATTTTTGGTTTCGATCAGGCCAGGTCGAAACAGTAATGAACATCTGAATGTTTTTGGCCAGCTCAGCACTTGCTCACTGTCTAATAATCCTGTTTTCCTTTAAATTAATACCTTTTAAAATGTAAAAATGTATTTACTGATGAGATTTATTTATTTCATATTTAAAAAACCTACAATTAGACAATATACTGTATATTAGGGATGTAAACCTTTTCCATTCTTAAGGCAACGACTCGATATTTGACGTTACCTCTGGTTCTGATCCGATTCTGATATGATTCGATTCAGTATCCTCTGATTTACGTTTCTAACTTTGTTCAGAATCTGGAGCAGGCCTACTGTTAATTCACGAACGTTGATGATGTAGAGAAGGACTGTTAAAGTACCAGCTTTACAGCAAAATCATCTGTTAAATTATTTAAATTTTTTACACATCAGTTTAAAAATACGGCCCTTTTTCAATAACACACAATTTATCGATTGATTCATTTCATGACCCAAATCGTCTGATCGTTACACCCCAGAGTGATAGCCTTCATATTTAATTTTAAAAAAACACCTTCTAATTCAGGCCACGCCCACTTCAGGCTTAAATGTGAATACAGATAAAGATATTTGCAGCACTGATCAAATATCAGTAGTGTTACTGTGTTACACCCATTCTCTCTCTCTCTCTCTCTCTCTCTCTCTCTCTCTCCTGCATCAGACACTCCGCTTCTTCTGCACATCAGACTTCAGAAATCAGATTACTGTGAAGTTGACCTGAAGTGAACCCCAGTGTTCAGGTGGATCACACATTCGTTTCCTGAACAAAGCTCTTCTGTAGAAGAGTGTAAAAAAAAAAGTGCAAGAGTGAACATGTCCAAAGTGCTGCTAAAGACACACTGAGAAAGCAAGATCACGTGATCTCATTTCTCTGTTGAAATGTGTAAAGCTGCTTTGAGACAATGCCATTGTAAAAAGCGCTATACAAATAAAAATTGAATTGAATTGAATTGAATT
>CM074921.1:27947775-27950275 GCA_037576815.1 Pangasius larnaudii
GTGTGTGTGTGTGTGTCTGTGTTTAGGTTTTCTGACAGAGGACCCATATGACTTTGCCAATTCTTGGGCCCTTAATGGTGCGGCAAAAGTGTGTAAGCGAGTGAAACCACCGTCTCAGACCTGTAACACTACAAGAGACTCAGTACAGGTCAGGACATGACCTGTCAATCATCACCTGTCAATCATCACCTGTCAATCATCACATTCTCTTACAAGCACAAATTTAGTTTTGTTTTTATAACACCAGGATGTTGCTAAGATTAAATTCATTTCTCATCATGTGAATGAAGATCTTGAACTTAAGAGCATGTTTCTTGCGTGATATTGGCTCGAGCGAGTGTTAAGTGCTAAGTGTTAAGTCCAGTTTGATGTAACTACAATATGTCACGCTGAAATTGATCCTTTGGTTGTAAATACACTGAAACACACTATGAAATGTCATTTCAAATACATAAATATGACACAATTAATTAATTAATTAATTAATTAATAATATCATCCCTTTAATGTCCACCGAAATGTTTTCTTCCACACGGAGAAGGAGACGTGCCTTAATCAGAGACGTGGCTTATCTGGAGGAGTGAATATTTTCTGGATAAAGTGATGAATGAAGTTAAAGTTTCTCTGTAAGCGTAGCAGATGAGTGCTTGGTCAGCTTATCCTTCACACCGTGAGCATGTTTTCTTTAAAAGTGAGCGCATCAAATTAACACAAACACTGGTGTTCTTTTATTAATTCTACAAATTCGAAATACTTACAACCATGAAAAAAATCACCTGAATATGAGAAGCTTCCTGTGTTAATACTGATGTTATTTTTGGACTCTGAGTACGTTCCTTTAAGCGCAGCCTTAAAAATCACAATCTTTCAAATTCACTAAATCCTGACTAACAAAGGGACTGGATTATTTTATCTGTAACTCAGGTGTGAGATGTGAAACAGAGTTAAAGCGTCTTTACACACAGAATAATTAATAAAACCAATAAAATAAAATGTAAACCAGCTCTCCAGCTGAAACTGATCACCAAATCAGATCGAAAATCGTCAGGAAACTGAGTTTGCCCTGTGAGCTGAGTGTTTAAAGGGACTCAGAGGAGTGGATTTGATTGGATATCATAGCACTAACCACGCCTCCTGATAATGTATTCATTTTAGCCACGCCCCACATGTGGATAATTATATAATTACACCTCACTGCGCCATTTTATATCTGTGTCACGATCGCAGAAATACAACACTTAAATATTTACACCATGCTGTTGTCTTTCTTTGTGTGTGTGTGTGTGTGTGTGTGTGTGTGTAGTTGATGCCTCAGTGTGAGGTTCTGCGCACCTCAGCAGTGTTCCTGCGCTGTAACCACCTGGTAAATGTAGATGCGTTCTTGGCGGTGTGTGAGTCGGATGTGTGTCACTGCGAAGACGGTGAGGAGTGTGTGTGTCACGCCCTGCTGGAGTACGCACGCACCTGCGCCAGCCACGGACTCGTCCTGCACGGCTGGCACACACAGAACCAGTGCAGTGAGTAACACACACACACACACACACACACGCACACACACACACACACACACGCAAAAGAGACGGAGACAACTGTCCAAGCTTTCAGGTGCAATATTAATGTTTGTGTGTGTGTGTGTGTGTGTGTATGTGTGTGTGTGCAGCTCCAAAGTGTCCAATAGGAATGCAGTACACTGAATGCTCTCAGCCGTGTTCCACATCATGTCAGAGCCTCAACATCCATGAACTCTGCAGGGACGAGTGTGTAGATGGTTGCACCTGTGCAGGTAAGGGGCGGAGCCACATGAAGCCCCGCCCTTATACTGATCTGATATTTTGCTGTTAAGTTTATGAAACTGTATGCATTTCTTTTTTGTGTCTAGTAAAACATTTGCTCTGTGCATTTTGTGTGTGTGTGTGTGTGTGTGTGTGTGTGTGTGTGTGTGTGTGTGTGTGCAGCGGGTAAGGTGCTGGATCGAGAGCACTGTGTGGACGTTTCTCAGTGTTCGTGTCAGCACTCAGGAAAACGCTTTGCTCCTGGATCCACTGTCTCACAGGACTGCAACACATGGTACACACACACACACACACACACACACACACACACACACACACACACACACACACACACACACACACACACACACAGTACACATTATTAATCTATAGCGTGTGTTTTGATGTGCTGCCACCTAGTGTTTAATGATGTAATGACATTTTATCGACCAATAAAAATGAAGAATAAAGATTTAAACAGATAATAAATATTTTATTGCATATTATTTTATTTTGCTAATTAGATTAATTCATTCTTTTAATTTCAGTGTGCGCTTTATCCTGGTCACAGTCACAGTGCTTATTTACTTTTATAAATTATTATATTAATAAACATGTAAATACAGATTATACCATTTTATTCATTATTTTTTTAAATCAGTTAATATGTAAATAAAAATATTTTAATTACATGTAATTAATTAAATGTAATAAATATATTCCTAATT
>CM074921.1:27983106-27993360 GCA_037576815.1 Pangasius larnaudii
GGATGAGTTAGTGAGGAGTGGAACACATACAGGAAGGGAGGAAGGACCAGATTTATCAGACACTCTGGAAGAAAGGAAGTTAGTTAGCATTTCTTCTCCTTTTGCTCTCTTTTCTGCTTCGTAGATTTACGAGCTGAAGGAGAAAACAGGAATTGCTGGATTTCTGAGTTCACTTTGGGAGAAAATAAATCAGCCGTTCCAGCCAGGAGTCCCGGATCCCCAGAAAAACCCTCACACACGGGTCCTATCACTCCCATTCAACAGAGAGAAGCTACACCTGTAAACACACACACACACACACACACACACACACACACACAATTACAACCACTTTCACCATCTTAACTCTTGTGTTTTTAGGTTTGATATCAAGTCGAGAAACACGCTCTTCGACACTGCGACACGAGGGAGAATTGTGAGCTTCTGCGTTTGTGAGAAAGTTAGCGTTAACATTAGCACGATGTTAATAGCAGAATTCTTAAGCTCTTTATATTCCCGTGGTGTTTGCAGGTGTCCGAGATCCTGAGACGCACGGCGTGTACTCAGACATGTCACACTATGGGTGAACGCTCAGCATTTATATTTCTGTTTAATAGAAATAGAGAATTTAGACTTTATTTGTCATTTCTAAGCTTAAATGACATGGAAGTAGATGTAAATTATTACAGTAAATGTGCTTGTTAATCGTTTTGTTTGCACTTCAGGAATCACGTCGTTACTTGCTAAAGGTGTTTACGACGCAGCGTTTCCTTTACATGATGTAAGTTAGAATTTAATGACTTAATAATACATTTTATAGCATTATAAAAACAGTTAAATTTACTATTTTAATTCTAATGTAATCACATTCCCACCTGATGATAAATGCTGGTGATCAACGTAAGATTAAATTACAATAAATAACCATAACCATTTACTATAAATGGACAAAACGTATAACGTGTCATTTGTTAATAAATTAAAAGTAATCTTTGGTAAATTGCTGTGGTATAAGAGGAATAAAACGCTTGCTGTAATAGGAAAATAATCAACTACAGGGAGGTAACAGTAACTCAGTAACTTATGTCAGTCGGAATCACATGACCCTGTGTGGATTAATTTCATATAACAGCATGATCCAGTGTGTGTTATTTCTTACTTAACCCTTTAAAATCCAGGCTTATTATTCAGTTATTTTATCTTAAAGCATTTTATTCAGTAATTCATATGAATTATTCAGTAACTCAGGAACATTAAAGGTGTGCAGTAATGAGAGTGAATATAAATCTGGACTCACAGATGGATGCTGATAGCACCAGCGCCCCCTATTTACTTCTACATATTTTCATTATTCAGTCATTAATAGAGTTTATATTTTCTAATAAAAATGAGCATAAATGTGCAGCAGTAAATATACATGTGAGTGTATGAGGAGTGCAGGTTGAACACCGTGCTGTCGTTTCTGCAGGGAGACTTTAACTCCGACGTTAAAGAGCTTCGCAATGACAGACAGGTGAGCTCTGAACTCTACTCTGATTGGATGTCTGATGTCTGGGGGAGGAGTTTAGGATACACTTTCACTTGTCTGATAAAACAGCTTGCAGTTTAATTGTGTGTGTGTGTGTGTGTGTGTGTGTGTGTGTGTGTGTGTGTGTGTATTTTCTCAGTTGTTACATGATGAATGGGCCAATTACGGAGTTTTCTTCAAGTATCAGCCAGTCAATCTCATCAGGTGCGAAAACGTCTAGACACGTTACTCGGCTCTCTGAAAATATATCGATTATGATACACTTTTCAAAACCTAGAACCCTTAAGGAGTCCTTGGTTGTCCCACTAGAACGATGATTTCCTTTTCAGAGTGGAACCCCTTTTTGTAAACTAAAAATCCTTAATTACATTAAAAATAGAACCTACAAGAGTTCTCCCAGAAAGACAGAAAAGCAGAAGAATGATTAAGGGTTCAAGATTTTTTCCAAGGAGTTTAAAGGATTAATCTTATTATGAACAATCATTATCTTCATTGCTACACTCTTAGAAAATTTAGAATATTTAGGGTTCTTTAGTTGTTCCTCTGGTGGAAATCTGTAAGGTTCTCTGTAGAACTTTACAGCAGGGTGTTTCTGTATGAGAAAGGTTCCTAAGATGAAGCTAATAAGCCTTAATTATCCAAAGAACCCTTGAGGAACCCTAGGAGTGTGTGATAGCTGGGTAAGTGTGCAGAACAAACTTCAAATTATTGCTCATTATTTTCTTCAAAATATCTAGAACCTATAGAGCAAAACTTCAGTTGTAGAACCTTTCAGGCACAAACACAGAATCCTCAAGGGTTCTACATTTCAAAGACGGAAGCAATAATAATTAATAATAATAATAATAATAATAAGAAGAAGAAGAAGAAGAAGAAGAAGAAGATTAACCTCTAACAAGAGATTAAATCTAGGTTAAAAGTCTAAAACTAGGATAAATTTGGCTTGACCCTCTGGGAGAACCCTCAAATGCTCCTTGTAGAACCCTACAACAGAATGTTATGCTATTAGAGATAGTTCAGTGTAGAACTTCTTAAGAACCTAGAACCTGCCAGGCTTTTAAAATGTAACTATCATGGTACTTGGTACACACTTAGAAAAATGATTCACTGGTTCTTTAAGTGTCCACTGGATAATTAATGGTTCCAAGCCGCCTACAAGGGTTCTAGTGATATATGAGAACCATTTCTGATAGAGAAAATGATCTAGATAGATTTTTTAAGGATTCACTCAGAGGGACAACGAAGAAGACTTAAGGGTTTTAAACTTTTTATGAAAGTATAATTCTATTTCTAAATGTGTGTGTGTGTGTGTGTGTGTGTGCGTGCGTGTGTGTGTGTGTGTGTGTGTGTATACCCCTGGAGGAGGTACTTTGGGGAGAAGATCGGTCTGTACTTCGCCTGGTTGGGAGTTTACACGCAGCTGCTCATTCCCGCCTCAGCGATGGGGATTGTAGTGTTCCTGTACGGCTGGATGACTGTCGACACAAACGTGCCCAGGTACTCACTCTCTCTCTCTCTCTCTCTCTCTCTCTCTCTCTCTCTCTCTCTCTCTCGGTTCTTCTGTTCACTGTCTCTCAGAAGGTGCTTTAAAAATCCAAACCAGTAGCTATTTATGAATGAATCCCCTCTCTGCTCGTCTCTGTCTCAGTCAGGAGATGTGTGATAAGCGTCTGAACTTCACCATGTGTCCTCTGTGTGATGGAGTGTGTGATTATTGGCAGTTGAGCAGCATGTGCAGCACAGCGCGGGCCAGCTATCTGTTCGACAACCACGCCACTGTCGCCTTCGCCATCTTCATGTGCCTCTGGGGTGCGTACGCTCACTAAAGTTACCCTTATCAGAAATTCCCCTGGGGTTCCTTCGTAATGGACGTTCCGGATCATCACTGCGTATATGAGACCCAATAAAGACTCATAAAACTCACATTTAGCCTGCAATCCGAGACGCCTGATGTCTGGGAACCAAGCGTGCAATAGTTTTTCGTCATATTTTATACCATGGCCATAAAGGTACAACAACTGATCTGGGTTTAACTATGAGCTGGATGATCTTACACTATTAGCAAAAAAGAAATAAATCTAGAACCTCAAAGAATTCTTTGGTTCATCTCTCGAAGGGAAACTTTACAAATCCCAGCACAGTGTTTTACTATGGAGAGAGCTCCAAGTGGAAAGAACATAAATGGAAATAACAGAGTAACAAGCACCTACTTTCAGAGATGACACGATGACACTTGGTCTTTTCCAGCATCGAGACTGAAAACTTTAGTATCAGTCGATATCGAGATTTAAAAAATACAGGACAAATACATGGCTTAAACATGGCTTAGACAAAGCCACAGCTTGAATTTATAATATAATAAAGTATAAATATAATCAAATCAATCCTAGCAAAAAATACAGTCTAGTCTCTCTATATGTAAAGATTTACAGTCCCAAAAAATCCAATCTTTCCATTTGTGACAGGATCAGATTCTCTGATGTAGTACTATACGATCCTCCGTATCGATCCTGCGTATCAGATCGCTGCCACCTCCACCTATTTTACACCCAAATCCCTTTTTGCTCCTAATTTGTGTCTGCATTAGCAGTCTGATGGCTCCACCCCCTTAATAACTCCGCCCCTTCTGCTAAATCCTAACAGTATTAATAGTATTGATATCTCACTCAGGTTTACACAGTTCCAGACACAGATTATGTTTCAGTTGCTGATCTGAGATCAGGGCAGTCAGTAGAACAGCCATTGGAGAAAGGCAGAGTTAGAGAAATAATACTAATACAGTTATGGTTGTGTGCAAAAGTTTGTGCACCTTTAAAATGGCAATACATTTATTGCAATAAATGTAAAACAAAATACAGGAGACAAATACATTTCTTTTATAACAACAAGACATTTGGTTCAAAAGAGGTTACACACACTGCGTTCTTCAATTCAGGTCTGAAGATCCAGAGCCATAAAGCTAATCTTGATGAAGATTTCTTGATGATTCCTTGCCTCGAGTTTTGGATTTGTTGTCATGTTGCAGGATTCACTCACATTTCATTTCATTAAAGATAGTAAAAGCTTATTTTTTTCCACATAGAAGCCATGGGGGATGCAAAGTTTTGCATTTAGCTGTATATCTATGTGTGTGTGTGTGTGTGTGTGTGTGTGTGTAGGGGCTGTATTTCTGGAGCACTGGAAGAGGAGACAGCGGTGCCTGCAGCACAGCTGGGATCTCTCCGGCGTTGAGGACGAGGAGGTGAGGGTCTGATTAATCATCACTACAATATTTCACTAAATCAACACTGTTATGTTTTCAGAGTCAAGTGTGTGTGTGTGTGTGTGTGTGTGTGTGTGTGTGTGTGTGTGTGTGTGTGTGTGTGTGTGTGTGTAGATGTGTGTTAAGTGAGTGGTAATGGTTTTGTATTCTACTTAAACACTCAGTACAGTTATTTACACACACTGAATTATCTTTATTTTTTTGTCCCTTCTTTAAATGCTGAAATACAGGACAGAGCTGAAGTAAGGATATTTTTCTCTTATATTTAATTTACTAACTTCTGGGTTTTCTGTATTGTGTGAGCTTCATGGCTGATGTTTGGGTTTGTTTAGACAAAAACACACCGAGGATAAAGCTTTAAAGTGAATTACGTTCATTTTCTCCATGTGATGGTTTTGCTTGTTAATGAATTACATGACTAAAAATTAATTTTGTGTGTTTTTCTAAATAGCCATTTTCACTGGGATTAACGAGCTATAATTATAATTAGCAAATGCATTTTTTAATTGAGCTATTTTTCAGGATTTTATTTTGTATCTAAATTCTGCACATAAAAATCAGTTTTGACAGAATAGCAACAGACTGGATTTATTTTTCCATACCAAAAAAAAAAAAAAAAAACATTTTATCAGTATTTTATTTAACTTGGAATTCATGATTGTTGTTGTTTTTCTCAGGATGAGCTGCGACCGGCGTATGAGGACTTCCTCCTGCAGAAGCGACAGAAAAAGAGCAAAAACAAAAAGAAAGATGCGGTACAGACAGTGATGAGTTATACTGTTTATGTGAGCATTATACAGCAGTGTGTGTGTGTGTGTGTGTGTGTGTGTGTGTGTGTGTGTGTGTGTGTGTGTGTGTGTGTGTTTAGAATGGGATGGAATAGATGTGTGTATGATTAACCTCTGTTGTTTTGCAGTCGGATGAGAGGACACATGACACTGGTATAGAGAAGCTGTTATCTGCAAAAGGAGGACAACCAGTGGTGAGGAAGAGAGAGAGAAAGTGTGTGTGTGAGAGAGAGAGAGAGAGAGAGAGAGAGAGAGAGAGTGTGTGAGTGTGCATGCACAGAACAGTCACAGATTTAAGGCTTTATCTGACCCTGTGTGTGTGTGTGTGTGTGTGTGTGTGTGTGTGTGTGTGTGTGTGTGTTTATGATTCACTAAGAAACAGGTTGAGAGTTAACAGACAAGTGAGAGAGAGAGAGAGAGAGAGAGAGAGAGAGAGAAAGAGAGAGATAATCAGCTTATCTGAGTGAGTGGGTGGGGTTTATGAACGAAATGTCTTTGGATGTCACTCAGTGCCCTGTGTACTGACCTCACTCCACCCTCACTCCACCCTCACTCCACCCTCACTCCCTCGTCACACCTCGCGCTGTCTTTCTTCTCATCTACTCTCTTATAAAAAGCTCTTAAGTTCCAAAAACAGTTCTACTTGGAACCTTTATCAGCATTAACCCACAGAAAACGTGATTATTAAAGTTAACAAAGGCCAAAGATATAACTGCCAAAAGAGTTTTATCAACTGAAATTATAGACTAAAATTAAATATTGGGTGAATGAAAACTAGAAATAAGATATAATATATAATCATAATAGAAATAAAATGCAAGCTACTGAAGAAACTGAAAATGAAATGGTGAAAATGAATTATATTTAAGAGTAGTTTTTAAAAAATAAACAAGAGTTGTGTAGTGACCTACACCAGTAAAAACATACACACACACACACACACACACACACACACACACACACACACACACACACAGAGAGAGAGAGAGAGAGAGAAAGCAGATTAGACCTTGTGAGTATTTCACACAATAGATCATGTGGGATTAAAGTCAGATCAGGATTTAAAGTCTAATCACAGACACATGCTGAATATGAGTGAGCTCATGAGTGTGTTTGGGATACGATGCGATTCACCGGAGAAAAGCGAGGAGCAAAGGGACAGTGAGATGCTGCTAACCCCTCACCCTCACCTGCCATGTGATTTAACCACAGAAAATATTTTAATTATTTCTATATTTAAAGAATTCCACGGGAAATTCAACAGTCCTACTGTAACAGAGGGCTCAGAATTTAGGTAAAGGCAAAAACCAAGGGTTACACAACTCAGCCGCAAAACACACTAAATTCAGCAAACAAACTGTAACACTTCACAATGAGAGTCAAGTCCATGTGCATTTTATAGCAGTTCAACAGGAAGCAGTAAGCACAACTGAGGCAGTGATTCTGAATCCAGGGGAAGGCGCCCTCTGGTGGCCTGGAGGGGAAAAGTCCCGGCTAGATCTTACCCTCGCATTTGGTTTTATGATATCAGTGGATTGTCTTAATATTTTATTACACTATGTTGCATTTATCAGGGTATTACATTAGCATGCTGGCTAAATGTTTGACAAAAATAAGAATATCTCCAGTTTGTTCATAACTAACACATTCTTTTCCTTCTTCTGTCATATGAAACTTAAAACATTGTACAGCTTGACCATTTTTTGTAACGTGTGAACTATTGTGTATGTGTATAATAATATATTTTATGATTGTTTTGTAGTTTGCTTCAGAATCTCTTACATGGAGAGACCGGCTGCCAGGATACTGCATCAACATTTCCTCCATCCTCCTAATGGTCAGTAAGAGTGTTAATATTAGTAAATGTATGAACGTGAATTTATCACTGATTGTTCTGTCTCTACGTGTGTGTGTGTGTGTGTGTGTGTGTGTGTGTGTGTGTGTAGGTGGGGGTCACACTGTCGGCGGTGTCTGGTGTCATTCTGTACCGCATCATCGTTTTTGCAGTGATGTCGATGAACCCTGACCACGAGGCCAAGGCCAATGTGCGCGTTACCGTGACAACCACAGCTGTCATCATCAACCTGCTGGTGGTTTTGGTGCTGGATGAGATCTATGGAGCTGTGGCAGCCTGGATCACGGAGCTCGGTCAGTCTGCGTGTGTAACAGGTTGTGTTCAGTGTGATGAGTGAGAGAAAACGAGGGATAAAGAAATGACTAGATTAGGGATGATAACGTAGTACTGTTTGTGGAATTGCAGAGATTCCGAAGACTGAAGCAGCGTTTGAGGAACACCTGATCCTCAAGACTTTTCTGCTCAAGAGCATGAACGCTTTTGCTCCTGTCTTCTACGTGGCTTTCTTTAAGGGCAGGTTAGTCAGACTCTTTTATTCCCATGTACATGTACAAGCCTTTCGCTTATAGACTAAAACTTTTATGTGTAATTTCAGGTTCGCAGGTCGTCCAGGTGACTATGTGTATGTCTTTAAAGATTTCCGGATGGAGGAGGTAAGGATCGAATGCTTTACGCTACACTCCACCTGTGCTGTTTTATGCATGGACTTGTAGGATGAAGGTGTGTGTGTGTGTGTGTGTGTGTGTGTGTGTGTGTGTGTGTGTGTGTGTGTGTGTGTGTGTGTGTGTGTGTGTTTTCAGTGTGCTCCAGCAGGTTGCCTCATTGAAGTGTGTATTCAGCTTGGTATGATCATGTTGGGGAAGCAGCTCATCCAGAACAATGTGTTTGAGATTGCCATCCCGTGAGTTTTTCACACACACACACACACACACACACACACACACACACACACACACTCTGATGTGTGGTCAACCAACTAATTCTTCCACTAGTTTCTGATTTGCGCTTCTTCATAAAGCCACCAAGGATGTAAATTTGTAGTCGTTTAAAAAAGAACTCCAAACTTTCTGAGGCTGATTCCTAAGACCCCAAACAAACAGAGTAATTTGCTTGTACAATATAATAAATTAGTGTTTATGTTATTTTTGAGTAATTATGCCCAGAGTGTAATGTTGATTAAAGACACTTAACAATGGTCAAGATACTATGTAAATATTTTCAATCAGAGATGAGCTTCCACAAATTTAATACTTGCCCGTCAGTCACATTAATTTACACATTCTCTGTTCTCAGAGAGACTTTCGCACTGCAGGTGGACTCCACTCAGTATTTCACACTATTTTACAGTAGTTTACAAGAAATTGCATATTTATCTAAGCAAACACACAAAACTGACAAGATGTCTTTTGCTATTTTTTTGCTGCACACAAATTTGTATGAAATCAGGGCACCAAAATTGACATATTGATGATGGCACTTATATTATTGTTCTCTGCCCCACTTAAGAAAACTGAAGAAGATGTATCGTAAATATAAAGAGGAGAAAGAAGGAGGGGAGAAGAAGAAGAAGGACAAGGATCCGAATCGGCCACGGTACCGCTGGGACTTAGATTACCAGCTGGAGCCATATCAGGGTCTGAGCCCGGAGTATATGGAAATGAGTGAGTGGATCTGAATCGAGTTTTAATAACAACTGGCATGTTGTGGTCAGCTTTTGTCACCTTGATGCCACGTTATTTATGTTTAATTACATATCTGGTATTTAATAATGAAAGGGGCTGTTGTTTGGATTGAGATTTTAAGGCTTTTTAAGACCCTTGAGGTATTGATTATATTATGTATTTTATATATATATATATATATATTTCTGTTTGCTCTGCAGTTATCCAGTACGGGTTTGTTACACTCTTCGTGGCCTCTTTCCCGCTGGCTCCCGTCTTTGCTCTGCTCAATAACGTTATTGAGATTCGACTTGATGCTGCTAAATTTGTAACTGAAATCCGGCGGCCTGATGCTGTCAGAGCAAAGGAGATTGGTAGGAATTGGTTTAGTCTTTATAGCTGTACTCTCATACAGTGTCTGTCCTTTTTCATCTTTCATACTCCCTGTTCTACCTTATATGGTAAATGTTTCCTGTTTTTGTTTCCTGTTGCCATGACAGTTAATTGCAGTACTTGTTGTTTCTTACATGCTTATAGTTCATTTATTTAAACCTTCTGAATTCGTCTTTGTGTTGGTGAAGTACTCTGTGTCTCATTTCTACAATTCTGAGCTGTAAATTTCTTGTTCTTATTTTTTTCTGAGCATTAATATTTTTTTGTTTTTGAGCAAACCCTTGCCGTGTGTTTTCATGTTTATGAGTGTGGAGTAACCTCTGTCTCTTTATTTCTTAGGAATATGGTACAACATCCTGAGTGGCATCAGCAAGTTTGCTGTTATCACAAATGTGTGTAACATACGCAACCGTTCTGTTATAAATCATATGCAAGTGTGTCCATGCTTAGATGGGAGATAACTGAGTACAATTATGTTTCATTCTTGTTGGGTGTTACTGTAGGGAATTATCTAGTTTACGTATCAATAATTAGAAAATAATTGGAGCAATTTTATTACACAGCTAGAATTAATGACAGAAATATACTAAATTAGTTCAGGTATATTACACTATGTGGTGAAAAAGCATGTGGACCTCTGACCATCACACCCTTATGTGGTTCTTCCCCAAACTGTTGCCACTAATTTGGAAGCACAGAGTTGTATAGAGAAAAAAGCGAGCTCCATGAAGACATGGTGTGTGAAGGTTGGAGTGGAAGAACTCGAGTGTCCTGCACAGAGCCCTGAC
>CM074921.1:27993460-28009404 GCA_037576815.1 Pangasius larnaudii
CCCTAACCCTAACCCTAACCCTAACCCTAACCCTAACCCTAACCCTAACCCTAACCCTAACCCTAACCCTAACCCCTGACCCTGACCCTAACCCTAACCCTTAACCCTAACCCTACCCCTAACCCCTAACCCTAACCCTTACCCTAACCCTAACCCTAACCCTTAACCCTTAACCTTAACCCTAACCCTAACCTAACCTAACCCTTAAACCTTAACCTAACCTAACCCTAACCCTAACCCTAACCCCCTAACCCTAACCCTAACCCTGACCCTGACCCTAACCCTAACCCCTAACCCTAACCCCTAACCCTAACCTAACCCTAACCCTAACCTGACCCTAAACCCAACCCCTAACCCTACCCTAACCCTAACCCTAACCCTACCCTAACCCTGACCCTAACCTAACCCTAACCCCTAACCCCTAACCCTACCCTAACCCTACCCTAACCTTAACCTAACCCTAACCTAACCCCTAACCCTACCCTAACCCTAACCCAACCCTAACCCTAACCCCTAACCCTAATCCTAACCCCTAACCCTAACCCCTAACCCTACCCCTAACCCTAACCCTTACCCTAACCCTAACCCTAACCCAAGCAGAGACATCCGTGACTGTGGGAGGAAAGGGGAGGATGAGTTGAGTGTCATCACCATAAAAGTGGTATGAAAACCCAGGTGAGTACATGACTTCACTGAGAGAGTGGTTATAGAGTATATGACCTCACTAAGAGAGCATGTATAGAGGAAATGACCTCACCAAGAGATCGAGTATAGAGAGAGAACAGAAGAGGACACAGCACTGAGGCTGTGTCTGCCTAGAGCAAATGTGCTTCCCCTCCATATCACCTGATATGACCTTCCCATGTAGTAAAAAGCAAACCACTGCCATGCTGTACCATTTTTTTTCAAGACTCATGAGGATGGACAGAAGAGTCTTGTGACTTTGAAGGCTGCTGAAAGTCCAGGGAGGATGAGGACCGATAACAGCTGGTCTGATGTAGTGGCATGAAGTTTCTCAGTAACCGCCATGAGGGCAGTTTCTGTGGAGTGTGCCGCTGAAGACAGACTGGTTAGGATCTTGGACGTTATTATGTTTATGATAGAGATACAACTGACTGACTATGGCAAGAACATTTGAAAGAAAAGAAAAAAGTGATAGAGGTAGTTACTGACTACTGAGGTATATAGTTTAACACCATATTGAGCAACTATAGACAAATATCAAATCTTCCTTTTTTAGGTAAGATTATTGAAAAGGTTGTTTTTAATCAGCTGAACTACTACTTAAACTCAAATGGATACCTGGACAATTTTCAATCCGGTTTCTGGCCGCATTACAGCACAGAGACAGCGCTCATAAAGATAATAAATGATATTCGCTTAAATTCTGATTCTGGCAAAATATCAGTGCTGGTACTACTAAAAATCAGAGCTGTGTTTGACACTGTCGATCATAACATACTTCTAGAGGGACGAGACTGGAAAACTGGGTTGGGCTTTCTGGGATGGTACTCAAAAGGTTCAGCTCATACTTAGAAGGGAGAGGTTATTATGTGAGTATAGTAGAGCATAAGTCGAAGTGGACATCCATGACATGCGGAGTCCCGCAAGGCTCAATTCTTGCACCACTCTTGTTCAGCCTGTATATGCTCCCACTAAGTCAAATAATGAGAAAACACCAAATTGCCTGTCACAGCTATGCAGATGATACCCAGGTTTACCTAGCCTTATCGCCAAATGACTACAGCCCCATTGACTCCCTCTGCCAATGCATTGATGAAATTAACAGTTGGATGTGCCAGAACCTTCTTCAGTTAAACAAGAAGAAAATTTAAGTCATTGCATTTGGAAACACAGATGAAGTTCTCAAGGTGAATGCATACCTTGACTCTAGGGGTCAAACAATTAAAAATCAAGTCAATGATTCTGGAGTCAGACCTCAGCTTCAGTAGTCATGTCAAAGCAGTAACTAAATCAACATACTATCATCTCAAAAAAGAATTAGATGTTTTGTTTCCAGTCAAGACTTGGAGAAACTTGTTCATGCCTTTATCACCAGCAAGGTGGACTATCGTAATGGTCTCCTGACTGGCCTTCCCAAGAAGAACATTAGACAGCTGCAGCTCATACAGAACGCTGCTGCCAGGATTCTGACAAGAGCGAGAGTAAAGTACTTTTACTCATTTATAAATCACTCAATGGCCTAGGACCTAAATACATTGCAGATATGCTCACTGAATATAAACCTAACAGACCACTCAGATCATTAGGATCGACTTAGAAATAGAGTTAGAAATATCAAGGGTTCACACAAAACAAGGGGAGTCTGCTTTTAGCTAATATGCCGCCTGCAGTTGGAACCAGCTTCCAGAAGAGATCACATGTGCTAAAACATTAGCTACTTTTAAATCTAGACTCAAAACTCATCTGTTTAGCTGTGCATTTACTGAATGAGCACTGTGCTATGTCCGAACTGATTGCACTGTGTTTTATGTATAATCATTTTCTATTCTTAACTGTTTTAATTCATTTTATATAATTTTTAAAATCATTTTAAAAGTTTTAAATTCCTTGTTTTTATTGTTGTGATTATTTTTTACTTTTTTTATGTAAAGCACTTTGAATTACCATTGTGTATGAAATGTGCTATATAAATAAACTTGCCTTGCTTTGCCTTGCCTTGGGCAGGTGTTGGGATTGCTGGACTAGATAATATGCACAATTATCTAGGTGGCAAAGTCATCAGCATTCAGGGAGGAGGGTGAAGGAGGAGGTGGAGAGTTAAAAAATGAAGAAATAACGTTTTCTCTTTATTGTGGACAGTGGGCTGGAGCTGCTGCAGGCTGCCTCGACTGCTGATCAGGAGTACAAATTTACTCCAACCTACACACACACACACACACACACACACGCAAACACGCACTCACACACACACACACGCACACACACACACACGCACGCACACACACACACACGCACTCACACACACACACACACACACACACGCACTCACACACACACACACACGCACTCACACACACGCACTCACACACACACACGCACTCTCACACACACACACACACACACACACACACACACACACACACGCACCGACACCAAACTCTAGAAATATACATAATTAACTTCCACACAGTGTGTATCATTTACTGCAGGAGCTTCCGGAATAAACGCAGCTCATAATCGCGTCTGAGTTTCCCTCAGGACACCAAAACCTCTTCCTTTTGTACAGATGATGAGGATAAACACGAATAAACACAATGAAACTCTACTTCACTACACACACTGGTGTAAACAAAAACATACAGAAATCACGGTTCGCTTTAATGAGGAATCACTTCATCTGTCTCCAGTGCGAACAACAGGCTTCAGCCGATTCCCAAACACACATGTACCGATGCGGGAATTCTGGGACATTCGTGAGATTTAATGGGAATTCTGAGAAATTCATGAGATTTAATGGGAATTCTGGGAAATTCATGAGATTTAATGGGAATTCTGAGACATTCATGATATTTAATGGGAATTCTGGGACATTCATGAGATTTAATGGGAATTCTGAGACATTCATGATATTTAATGGGAATTCTGATATTGTTCATATCTATAAATGTTGATATACACAAAGTTATGAAATGCAGAAATTAGCATCAGGTCACCGGATTCACACTGCAGCTATTTACGACTACATTAAAGCAGTTACACTATCACTAATATTCTACTATTAATAATTACTATATACTAAATACTATTAATATTAATACTACTATTAATTTATTACTACTATTTATACTGTTATACTACAGCACTAATAATAATAATAATAATGTTAGTACTACTGTATTCCCTCCCTGTCAGATGCTGAGGATTGTTCTGGTATTTTGATGAAACTGATGTTACAGAAGAAAATGACATGAAAGCTCAGATCCAGATCAAATTCAGCTCCAGCACCAATGGACTGCTGGAAAATGTGGAGATGAGGAGAAGTAGAGAGATGGAGATGTGGAGATGTGGAGATATGGAGATGACGAGAAGTAGAGAGATGGAGATGTGGAGATGTGGAGATGAGGAGAAGTGGAGAAGTGGAGATGAGGAGATGTGGAGATATGGAGATGAGGAGAAGTGGAGATGTGGAGAAGTAGAGAGATGGAGATGTGGAGGTATGGAGATGAGGAGAAGTGGAGATGTGGAGATTTGCACTGCAGCAAAGTGCAATAAACCCCAGCGCTGCCACGCTCTGATTCTCTGCCTCAAAACCACTGGAAAGCACAGAGCTAAATACGTCCAAATAACTTCCAGCAATGTGTCACCTAAACTCAGGACTGTTTTTATCAGAAGCAAGTGTGAGGAGCAGTGTGAGGAAGAGTGTGAGGAAGAGTGTGAGGAGCCGTGTGAGGAAGAGTGTGAGGAGCCGTGTGAGGAAGAGTGTGAGAAGCAGTGTGAGGAGCCATGTGAGGAGCAGTGTGAGGAAGAGTGTTAGGAAGAGTGTGAGGAGCAGTGTGAGGAGCCGTGTGAGGAAGAGTGTGAGGAGCATTATGAGGAAGAGTGTGAGGAGCAGTGTGAGGAGTTAAGGAGGAGCCGTGTGAGGAGCCGTGTGAGGAGCAGTGTGAGAAGGAGATTTACACCTGAGCACCACACAATGAAACATACAAGATGAAGTGAGAGTTTTCATCATCGCCTCTTAGACTCTTTATACTTTATACCAGGAGTTTATGCCTGCTGGTCACATCACACTCTTAAGATATTAGATTTTACCAACACACACACACACACACACACACACACACACACACACAAAAAAAACCTCTTCAATTTACATTCACTTTGCTTTAGTGCTGAATTCCTAAATGGAACTGAGTGCTGGAGCACGTCATCAGCGTGGTGGAGGAAGCTGGTGTGGAGACTCTTCTTTTCTTTAGTTTCGAAACACATGACGCTGAAGTGCACTCCTTAGTTCTCATCACGCAGGGAGAAGGACACAGTGATGATCACATCAAATCTTACCGGCTCGACAAACTCAAACTTCTTCTTCTCCTGCACTTCCTGGATTTTGAAGACATACTCGAGTGAGGCGTCGTAGAACAGCAGCCTCTCTTTATCAATCTGAGCATCAGCCTGTAAAACCAAAATACATCATTAACCTGGAACACACACACACACACACTCATACACGTTTGAACTGTGGTTAATGGTTACAGCTCTGATGGTTACAACTTCTGGTTCACACTCATGTTCCCAGCCTGCCCCTCCAAGAGGAACACATCACTGAAGTTAATCATTGAAACAGTGGATTCCTGAATTCCTGCCTCACACCCAGAACCAGTGAGATGCTCCTCACCAAGCTCTGGTTCCTGGGTTATAAAAATACCAGTCAGGAACACAAGGTTGCTTCCTGCAGCCTGAACGTTCCTCTGACTCACCTCCTGGAGCAACGACTCCTTCTTCTTTGAAGACAGGTTGAGATGTTTCTCCAGGGATGAGTAGTACTTCTCACTCTCTTTGATGAACTTCTTCCTTCCTTCCTATCACAGTTGAACAAAGAAAAAGAATTACCTGACTTTCTGATTTCCTGCCTCAAGACACTGGACTGATATCTGAGGTCTGGACTTCCAGTAACCGACTGCAGTGCATTGTGGGATTCAGGATTCTCTGCTGTACCTCCAAACATCCCTAAACAGTGCACCACACAGATGCCTCAGATTAAAGCTGTAATGTTTATGACCAGCCTCCAGGTGGCCCTGTGATTCTGCACTAATCCATCATATATATATAGAGGGAGAGAGAGAGAGGGAGAGAGGGAGAGAGGGAGAAATATAGTACTATCTTCTACACCAGTCTTCACAAACCCTGCTCCTGGACACCTGCAGACTGATCAGACTTACTGAGGAACCTTCAGGAAGGCAGGTCTCCAGGAGCAGGAGTGGGCGTGGCCTACATCAGAAGTTTTACTTGTATTTGTTTTTAATTAAATATGAGCCTCTGTAAACCCCCAGCAGTAGAGATGTGAGCGTGGGGTGTGAATGCGGCTCTGACGGTTCCTCTACCTCAGCTACATCACTCCGGATCATAATCCCTCTCAGCTAGAGATGTATGTGGGAATATTTTTATAATCTCACTCACACCGTTAGTATTTTTGTTTGTCCTGTGAGGTTCATGTGTCTCTGCTCGCTTGTGACCACATGAAAGCAAAAGCCTCCTGTTCATCTGATCTTTTTGTCGTGTCCCGTGAGGTTCCAGTTCTCGTCTCAACCAGAAAAGCTTTCGGAAAACGTTCTAAAATAAACTGAAGAGCGCTCCTCCTAACCGTATCTGTCAAGAACACAGTATCTGTTTCATCATCTGTTTATTCTGAATAATTTACTCATATCCAGTTACAGCCTCATTCCTACAGAACATCGTCACGCGATTTTCTGGTCTTCAGGAACAGCAGTGAAGCTGAAACATGTTTATGTTTTTTAGGGTCTTCACAAAGCTGCATTGTTCAGCAGGAGCATCATTAACTCCTCCAGCTCCTGGATTTTATTGATTTACTGAATTAATCAGTAACTAAACTGAGACTGATGGAAAAAACAATACTTACAGAGTGAGGAGTGTAAATCCACAGATTTATTTATTTTTTTAAAAGTTGAACAACACTAAACACACACTACTACTGAGTTATTGAACTTAGACTTAAATTCAGACTTGGAGTAAATTAATAACGTTAGTACTTTAGATGCATTAACACTGACACCAGGATTCAGTCTGATGTCTGAAGCAACACCAACATCCGATACCAGCTGAAACTGTGTGTCTAATCCTAGTGTACGCTGTCGCACTAACGACACTAACACAACAAAATGACAGCCATCTGAACGTATTCTACGTTTAATGATCAGAGCAAAGCAAACTGTTCTCTGTGACTTCGGATCAGACGCTCGTGAGTTTCTGCCCCTGCTGGAATCCCGCATGGCTTCTGTTCAGTGCACTACACAGAGCTATTAGGTTATACACTATGTAGTGAGCACATAGAGTGAATAGGAAGACATTTTGGATTCTCAGAAGTCATTAAAAAAAAAACGAGTGATTTTTAACCTCAGGATAACAAGGCGAAAGAAAAATGTTTCATGTCACATGATCTTCATCTCTTCTTTCAACAAACAGGACGTCCAGAATCGTGTGAAGGGCTTTTATTCAGCTGCTTACACAAATATCGTGTCTCATTCAGAAATTTCCCTCCAGGATGAAAATCTGAAAGTCTTATTTTATCTTATTTATTGATCTTTCAATAAAGTTGTGCGTAAAAGGTTTTGTGACCTGATTCTGTTCATACTCAAGTTTGTATTATCAATCCCACTCACGGCACCGCTGATTTACATTTAGCCACGCCCACAAACACCACTAACAGGCGAGGCTTACAGAGAGCTGGAAAAGACTAAACGATGAGTAAACGGTGAAAGAGCAACAACACGGCTACGCTTTTAACATCCGCATTCCCTCACAGCGCTTCTGCCTCGCGCTCGTCCCTGCAGGCCCTTCGTTTCATCAGCCTGAGTGAAGCTCAGACACGTTAGACACCACGGGGCAATCATCACTCTCATCATCACTGCAGAATTTACCCACAAGGCTTTGCAAAGTGACGAAATTCCATTAAAGAAACAGAAGCGTTCATCTAAACTCGAGCAGGAAAATAAAGAACTGTAACATTTTACAAATTAACATTTTTATCTTAAGAAAGATTTTTTACTCATGAGATTAAATAATAATAATAATAATAATAATAATAATAATAATAAACTAACTATAGAATGAGGAAATTATATTATTTCAACAAATAAAACCATGAACATTAAACTAAAGTATTTTGTATCAATAAAAATAAATAAATAAATAATTGGTAATAAAATGCCACACAATGAACGTGATTATTGCGGATCAGCTGTTTGTTTTCTCTCCCATGAAGCCGGAGATGAATCCAGCACTCGCTGCTGTTTCCTCATTAAACATTACACCTGAACAAACATCGTCCAGCTTCAGTACAACCAGCAGAAACTCACACAGCTGGAAAACAATCAAAATCAATAAATAATCCTGCAGCGGGTTTCTGTGCTGTGTCTCTCTCTCACACACACACACACAGTGCACGCGCACGCACACACACACACACACTGAGAGAAAAACACAACTGTGGTACATTCAAGAGCTCCTGAGGGGAAGGAGTTAAAAAAAATAAAATGTAGAAATAAAATAAATATCACTTGAGCTTTGATATACACACACACACACACACACAAGCACACACACACACACACACACACACACATAGTTCCTCAGGCTCATGGAGGATTTATTAAAGTGTAGAGGAAGATAAAGTACAGAACTGAGATATCAATGACAAACAGACACACACACACACACACACACACACACACACGCGGGGAGATGGTTACTCTGAGCATATCTGAACACCTGAGCTTTACTAGATTAATTAGCGATCAGTTTAATTAATGAGTGATTTTCACTGAGAGCAGTGCGGTGTGGTCTGATTGGCTGAGAGCAGTGCGGTGTGTTCTGATTGGCTGAGAGCAGTGCGGTGTGTTCTGATTGGCTGAGAGCAGTGCGGTGTGTTCTGATTGGTAGATGAAGGTGATGACGATGATGAGGACGATGAAGGTGATGACGATGATGAGGTACATGAAGCTGATGAGGTTGATGCTCACAGAGCAAGTCACAGAGACAGAGATCATCAAGAGAAAGCATGAAGGGCCACACACACACACACACACACACACACACACACACACACACACACACACACACACACAAGATCAAAAGATATCGTTCATACATGCTAATTAACTTCACAGACAGTAATCAGCCTGAAATAATGACACGCTCTGATCTGCATTTATATGTTTATATCTCAGGACTCTGATTGGCTGAACTGCTCATCTGAGAGTTAAACATTAACACGTTCAGTTCTTACATTTTGACTCATAAACGTGACAATATTCACACAGCCGCACGCTTTTAAATCATTTCTCACACATATGTAACAGGAACTTATCATCGCCTTTTTCTTATCTCCTGTAATGTTTGCTGCTTGTTTAATTTTGTTAGAAGAGAGTTTAAGACGTTTAAGAGTTTAAGAGAGTTTCCTCCCGGAGCTCAGCACCTGCATCTCCACCTTCAATCATTTACTGAAATTTATTCAGTACTTCAGAAGAAACTCAGTGAAGAACAGAGCAGAGATTCCTTTACACTGTTCCTTCTTACATCAGGATTCAAACCGTGTAACTTCCGGAAAGAGCATAACTTTTATTTTATTTCATTTTATTTTATTTTATTAACCACACAGATGACAACAGCAGTTTTCTTCAACACGAAGTCTCGCCTGGTTCCTGAGGTGTGAAGGCTCCTCTGCTGGGAGGACCTCAGAGCCTTCACCATGTTCCTCTCCATGGAGGTGTGCAGCTCTTCTGACAATATTTATTAGAATCAAGGTTTCAAGAGACACACACACACACACACACACACACACACACACACACACACACACACACACACACACACACACACACACACACACACGGCCTGCCCCAGGCACCTCACTGTGTTTGACATGAAAGAGTCTGCAGCAGCGGGGAACCGATTCATCTGACATTAAGCTCTAAATCCTCCAAAGTGTTCTACAGCTACAGAACATGACAGTCAGCTCGTGTCAGTATTAAACCTTTATACTGGAGTAATTACTGAACATCAACACAAATTCAGAACATCACCACACACCATCACGTGCAGTGTGCAAAAGTGCCCTCGAGCTTGGATTTTACACTAATTCATATAAATGAAGATAAACGGCTCCTAGATCTGACCTCCACTTACGCTGATATTTTTCACACACATCCGTAACACGTCATCAGCAGCGACTGAGAAGGAGCGCGTGAGATGCAGTCGCCGGTGTGACGAACGTCACCGAGGACGATTATTTACTCATCATCATATTTTTACCCAGAATGCATTTGGAGGAGAAGAGAAAGTAAAAGTAGACTAAACACACACACGCTGTCCAACCAGACCACAAATTACACAAAAGGACAGACGTGTAAGTTTAGCGTTTTTTGGCTTGTATGAAAAAGTTACAGCTTTTCTGTGTGGCTTTCAGAGGAAACACAACATGAAGCCAATCGAGTGTGTGTGTGTGTGTGTGTGTGTGTGTGTGTGGTTTTCTAAGGAAACACAATGTGAAAGCCAGTGGATAATTGCACTTAAGCGCAATTAATTATTCTTATTACACCATCAATAAGACCTCTTGATATAACGCATTACTCAGATCGAATAGTTTCATTATTAAAATACTAATAAATATTAAACTTTAGCCCAAATATCTAATATCACAGCAGCTGTTACTGTCGGCTGCCTAACGTCTTTAAAATTCATATTTAAAGTTCATATCATAACGGTTTCCTGTTGCGTCTTCGTCCCTTTTTAGCTCCAGTTTTTCTCCTCGTGTTGTCTCTGATTTGCTCACTCAGCGTTTTCGGCACTGATGATGTCTATAAAGCGGCTTTGAGAAAAACTGTATTGTAAAAAAAGCTCTAAAAATTCCAAAGATGCTATTTATCATCAGAATTTAATGTTTTTCATGTTTCAGATTTTCCCTACAGTACTGTAGTTTTGTCACCGATATTTAGCTCGATTAGCTTCACATTCTCAGACTCACCATCTTCATCTGACCTTCACACAGAACTCTTTATTTACGCAGTGTTTCGCCAAATCCCAAGCACCTTCCTTCATTATGAAAGTTAATAAAGCTGTAAATCGGAACGTATAATCCTAGGGATTGTTTAATAGGAAAGAGGGGAAAAGCATTTATGTAAGTAATAAACACTGTGTGTGTGCTGCTGTTCTAGGAAAATAATCAATGATGGGGTGGTGTGATAAAGCAGAGTTACTGTGACTAGTGTTTTATTCCTCTTACACCACAACAATTTACCAACAATTACTTATTTCTTATTAATTAAAGAACGATACGTCACACTTTTATCCATTTATAGTTACCTTTAATGTTGTGGAATGTCGGTGAAATGAGTTAGTTCCTGTTGTCACTTACGTTATAGCAGCTATAAACAGTCGCTCCCTCACCAGCCTCTTTATTCTCTCTCATAAAATTAATTGTTCCGCATGTTACTGAGAAACCGCAAAGAAGCGTAAACTCCTCTGTCCTGAAGACGTCACAGCTTCACCTCTGACTGTTACAAAGCGCTGACACTGGAGACTCCTTCCATAAATGTTACATAAACAAATCTTTACTTTTCACCATATCAACAATTTCTTTCCTTTTATTATCAGCGGAGCGTCCACGCTACACGTCCCTGTGAATGAGCTGTTACTATAGAAACGCTAACACATTAATAAAAGCGCATTAATATAAACCTGCGCTGCTGTTATAGAAAATTAATCAACACCTTCTGACCAATCAGAATCTAGTACAGTGAAATGTTTTCTTCATACAGTATGTTCCAGCTTGTTAGGACGTCAGGGTCAGCTGTGATACAGCGTCCCGGAACAGAGACGTTATGGAACGTGACCTTCTGCTGTGTAATATTTATTACGCCGCTGGTTATACAGCTCACCGGCTTCCCTCTGGGTAATACTGTGGGTCAGCTGTCCTTCAAACCATTCAACCAAAGTATATAGAATATAAAATATATATAAATATATAATATAAAATCCCAGAGTGTGGGCTGAAGATCACTGCATGAAGGTCCCTGAACACGGGCTTTTAATCACAAAGCAAAGCAACAAACTCGTGTTTATGAGAGCAAACAGATTTCTGAATATTTACTGATAAATATGCAGTGTTTCTACCATCGTTTGGAGAATTTGTATTTGTATTTCCATCCTGGATTAAAATCTGAAGAACTCAGTGCTGTTGTTTTTAAACTCTCTGAGTTTCTTTAATGTCAGTTTGACTGTGTGACACACAGCAGGAGAACCTCGGAGAGCTTCAGAACTGCCTCCTGCTCCGATCAGGCTCTGTTTGAAAAACTCTCCTATGGGCAGCCTGAGATTTGAAGGTACCTGACACACACACACACACACACACACACACACACACACACACACACAGCATGCTGAGGGCTTGAGGAGGAAAGGATGTGAGAGATGCCACCTTACATGAGAATCATCACACAGCTTCATCCACCCACACACGCTGCAGGCAAACACACACACACACACACACACACACACACACACACACACACACACCAAAAAACTTTTTAGTTTTATCTTAAATTGTTAGTGTTATTGAGTCAGTAGAGGAAATATATATATATATAATCTGACTTGTGGAGCGTCGCACTGCAGAATTTATCATCTACCACTTTATCTCTTCATCTCGTGTAAACACCTTCCTGAGTGGAGAACGGAGAAGTAATTCAGTGTAGAGCTGTGGGACTGCAGCCTGGAGTCTGACGCCTCTGCATTAAAACCTGCTGAAATATAAACCGCGCTACAATGACGCTGCTCTCCATCTCACGTCAAAGACTCCTGAAATGTGTCACCTGCAGGAAACGGATCATCAGAGGACCTTCACTACCGAGCCACGAGAAACACCTGCTGACATTTTTATCTACATCAAGCTTTTATTTGTCCGTGAAGCATCATGTGCACGGATTTAAAAAACGCTTATTGCCTTTTTAGAGTTTTCTATTATAATTATTCAATCTTTCAGTAAAGCTACGTGTAAAGGTTTTCATGGACAAATAGAAAGTTAACAAACTAAAAAACTAAGAATTCAGAATGCGTCAGATTTATTAAAGTTTTTCAGATTTTCTTCACATTCACACGTGTATGCAGATAAACGCCAATCAGCCATAAACTACTGAGCGTGTTCACGCCACAGCTGATTTACATTAACCACACCCAAAAAATACCATAAAAGGCAAAGTAACGCAGCTCGGCCACTGCCGTGTGTCGGCCACCAGACACACACACACCAACGCTTCCTCCTTTCATAGGGTGCCATTACTTTTATCCTAAGCTTTCTTTCATGTCATTAATATGAAGTGACTTCGTTTGTAATTTAAATAAATAGGTGATTAAAACTTGACAGCGTTTCTAAAACTCATCGACAAACACAAACTCAGGAGCGAAAGAGATACAAAACGATTTCCATCAAAACGTCTCTTGCGTAAAGGCTCCTGAGTTCGATTTCTGAATAAACTCTATAAATAAGACACTCAGACGTATCTGTCACTAGGGTCTGGTAGTTTGCTTTATTAAATTTGGCCGAGACTCAGTTACTGACGTTGTCACAGACGTTTCCTGTCAGCAAACACAACATTATTCTCGTGCACTCGCCGCCGACGGACCAAATAAAACTCTCTAATAACTTTTAGAGACACGATGCTGTGAAATTTCTTCAGTCCACTGATTATAAACTGCTCTGAAAGCTGATCAGTCGGCTGACAGAAGCGCAAAGAGCCAATCAGATTTCACACCGTCAAGCTTTTTTTTAACCAGAAAACAGTCCAAAACACATCAGGTGTTCTGTGGCCTGTGGGCGGAGCCTCTGAGGCTGAGACTAGCAAATATTCCTGTATTTAATTCTCACCCAGAAGAGGCTCAGTTCCGCTCGAGGGTCCTTCCTCACGCCGCTCAGGGAGATTTTCTTTTTTAAATCTACATCCAGATTTGTGTAAAACTGCTTTGTGATGATGTTTGTAGTTAAAATAAATAAATAAATGAATAAATAAATAAATAAATAATAATACAGTTGAGCTGAATTAAAGAAAATGCAGCGGGTAAATGTCAAACTGCAAGAAGTTAAATTATGTTTGTTACTGAAAAGTTGAGCACGTCTCCAATTATACAGCGTTCAGCACATTTCAAACAACTCTAGAGACATCCTCCTCCTCCTCCTCCTCCTCCTCATCATCATCATCATCTTCATCTTCATCATCATCAAACTTCTAAAAAAAACAAGTGAACTGGTTCGTATTTTCCTGGAATCATCTTCAGGAGCTGTTTGGAGGAGTTTCTCTCTTCATGCAAAATAAATGAGACAGACTTTAAATCACAGAGTCACACGCCGGGTCAGCGGGAGTCTGCATCAGACACAGGGCTGTGTGTGTGTGTGTGTGTGTGTGTGTGTGTGTGTGTGTGTGCGTGTGTGTGTGTGCGTGTGTGTGTGTGTGATGATCTAACTGCATGCTTGAACACAAACACAAACTCGGCTTTTCATGGAGCTGCATTTAATGAGTAATGAGACTGAGTTACTGAACTACATTTAACATTCCTCTGACAGTTTAATAGTCGTTACACAGTCGCTCAGTGTTTTATTCATTAGTTTTTTATAAAATTAAGGGCCGTTTCCTCTCACTGTGTTATTAAATATTGATGGATTAAATGCCAACGCTAACGCTAACCGTGCACTTCTGACTGACTGCACTGTGACCCACGAGGTATTTCAGGTGCAGCTCAGATCATAGCTTCAGGCTCTGGAACGAGTTACGGCTTCACCTCTGACTGTGACAAAGCGCTGACACTGGAGACTCCTTCCACACGTGTTAAATAAACGTCTGCTGACAGAAAACTTCACCACATCAAAGATTTTCTTAATCTGTTTATTATCAGTGGAGCGTCGCTGTACACGTCCCTGTTACTATAGAAACCATAACGTATTAGAATGAACAAACCTGCGCTACTGTCAGAGCTGCTGTTATAGAAAACTAATCAACACCTTCTGACCAATCAGAGCGCAGCACTCAGCAGAACAGTTGTGTAAATGTTTAATAACTGAGAGAAGCCACAAAAACAAAGATATTTAGCTGTCTGTTAAAGTTAACAATGGACTGTGTGTGTGGAGTTACTAACACACACACACACACACACACACACACACACACACACACACACACACACAGTGTTTCACTGTAATTGCAGTTCAGACAGCAGAGGGCGCTTTACCTGATTTAAACATCACACACTGCTCCTTTAAGGAGATCGCTTTGCGTGACCACTTTCTGAATCTAAATGCAGGTTTTACTCACTTTAGCCGCTCCGATCTGCTCCGTACGGAATTTCTCCAAAGGTGTGATGAGCACGTCGTCAGCATTCTGGATCTAAAAATCAATCATAAAAGTCAAGTTTAATCTTAACAGAGAGCTGAGTGCTTTAACATGCACAGTTAAACTGTGCAAATCTGTAGCCTGACTTAATATTTCATCACGGCGCGGTTCGATCTCTCACACCACCGACGCTAAAGACATTCAGCTTCCTTCATCAATATTCGCTTAATATGAGCTGTGGAGCAGAACACGGCTCTCTGCACTGCTGACTGGTGAAAAAAGGAAAATGTGAAGTAATTCTGAAGTCATGAAATTGAACAATAAAGAGAAATGAGAAAATGGCGATGTGTTTTATACGGCCTGTAAAACGTAGCGAGGCCGTGAGAAATACGAGTCTCCTGAAACATCCCTGAGCTTTCCACCAGAACATTTCATACAGGTCATTCCTGAACACACACGTCTCACGAGCTCATCATTAACGAGGAGGAAATAAACATCCTCAACACACACACACACACACACACACACACACACACACACACACACACACACACACACACACATATATATATATGTTAATGCAGGAATAATCACAAAACTGCTGTTTACATTTTCATTCTCTCTGAACAGAAGCTGAATTAAAGGCTCTAGTAGAGTCGAGGTCACGTCTCCTTCCTTCCCCTAAACCTTTAGTACCTTTAGTGTGTATCTTTTACTGTGACAGCTGAATGTAGTGTACCTTTAAATTGTACTCTAAAAGCAAACTATGGTCCAATTATGCACCTAAAATCATTTTTAAAGGTCATTATATTCACAGGTCCACGTTTTAAAGGTACAGAAGAAAAGCGCTCGACCCCAGTGACTAGGACG
>CM074921.1:28041853-28054149 GCA_037576815.1 Pangasius larnaudii
TGTGTGTGTGTGTGTGTGTGTGTGTGTGTGTGAGAGAGAGAGAGAGAGAGAGAGAGAGAGAGAGAGAGAGAGAGAGCCTTATTGATGTCACAAGATATTTAATGGAATAGAGTTACAAAGTTCAGTCCTGCTTCAGTCACTCAGTTTAGGGACTAAAGAGAAGCGAGCAGGACTTCAGAGTTTCTTGGAAAATAAAAAGTCTTGAAGTGGAGGTTCAGAACTGAGTAAACACGTGAGTAAACCTAACCTGAAGGTGTGTGTGTGTGTGTGTGTGTATGAGGGAGATAGAGAGAGAGAGAGAGAGAGAGAGAGAGAGAGAGAGCATGTGTGGGTAAAACACATCTCTGGGATTCATTTTCCATCAGCGTTAAATCAACTGGAGCTCATCATGGTTCGCTCATCGGTCGCTGGAGTAACCTTGCTCGTGCTGGTTTCCATGGCGACGCCAGACTTGGTGTGTGGGGGCCAAGAGAGAGGCAAGGACTCACGACTCACACACACTCATTTCGCACATAATCAGTATTACACGCCTCAGACTGGAGGAGTGAGGAGCATGACTTTCCAAAAGACACCACGTAATGACATATTGGAGAATAATCACTACAGTGTGCAGATTTCTGAGGCTGAATTAGGTGACGTAAACCTTCGGCCTGAAAATAAACCTGCGATTAGAATTCCTAACTCTGTTCAGTTGTATATGGAACTCTCAGATGATAACGAGTGTAATGATATTAAGTGTAATGACTATGTAAGTGATGGAAAAGGTCGATCTGGTGTGGAGTTAAACAGAGTCACGTGGGATGAAGTGTCAGACGTTACGCTGGAGTCCACCGAAGGCCCTGTTGTACACACACACACCGAAGGCCCTGTCGCACGCACACACACTGAAGACCCTGTCGCACGCACACACACTGAAGACCCTGTCGCACGCACACACACTGAAGACCCTGTCGCACGCACACACACTGAAGACCCTGTCGTGCGCACACACACTGAAGACCCTGTCGTGCGCACACTCTCTGGTCCGGTTCGTGGACTGACGCTGGATAAAGCTCATGTGTTTTATGGGATTCCGTACGCAGCCCCGCCAGTGGGCCCAAAACGGTGGGCGGCTCCTGAACCCGTGTCTCAGTGGACGAAGCCGTATGATGCCACGTTCCCTCGGCCGGCGTGCATGCAGGCTTGTGCAGGGGAATTCTCTGAAGAGTGTCCTCCTAAGGTAATGGCTTAATTGTTTGCATCAGGGATTATGTATAGAGGCTTCTTTCATGAATAGATCAGAATAAACCATTAGGAACAACATGTTCCATTAATCTACCATTACAGATCACCAGAAACACATTAAACCCCATTAGGAACCATTAGAAATATGTAATGGCTTTTAATGATATTTGTTCAATATGGCATGAGTAAGAAAAACACACTCAGAATGTATTTTTATAGACTTCAAAGCACTATTGTAAGTCGCTCTGGATAAGGGCGTCTGCCAAATGCCATAAATGTAAATGTAAATGTAAAAATGTATATAAAGCCTCAGTTTTTTTAATGCTAGTAAGTCAGCTAAATGTTTTAAATATACAGGAATTATTTGGAGATAGAGATTTATTTTCACTTTGTTGTGGTTTAACAGAAAAAAAATCACAATTGCAGACATTTAGATGTTTTTAATGGACTAATAATCACATTATTTTATTTAGAATAAATATCAAGACTACTATAAATGATTTTCTTCACTTTCACACACTAAAGCCAATGAATCTGCTTTTTTGTAATTAAAATTAATAGTTTATTTATTTATAGTTAATGTGACATTACCATTAGTGCAGAAAAGGAGAAATAATTTTAGAAAGCAAACAATTGTAGAACAATAAGCCGATTTCTGTTAAAGTCAGCCATTACTGACGCTCGTTACCATGGTTACAGTATTTTTACACGTGGTGTGTGTTCAGGTGAGTGAGGACTGTCTGTACCTGAACGTATATGTTCCTGCGAGTGTGGATCTCTCAGAGAAGACCGCTGCTCAGCTTCCTGTCATGGTGTGGATCCACGGAGGTGACTTCATCGCCGGCTCCGCCTCCAAACCGCTGTACGACGGACGCTTCATCAGTAACTATAGCAACACTGTGGTGGTAAACATGGAGTATCGCCTGGGTGAGACTCGCCATAAACACATCATCTCCAAAATCATGAGTAATAATTTGTGTGTGCAGTGAGTTAGTGGATGTGCTACGGCTGATTGACAAACAATAATCATGCAAATGATGTCACATGCAAATTAGTGGGAGGGAACAAAATTTAAATGAGGATTTGGAGATTAGTATGAAAATATCAAATATAAAACCAGCAGAAGTATTAAGTTCTAATTTCTAGAAACATCAGTAAATTGTTGGAAGCAGGTTTTTGCAAATGTATTCCCTGTCCTTCAGTAGTATTCATTTACACACAGTCTCTGTTCAGGCTGCAGTAAATCACAGGTGATAAATTACTCTTTCTGCACTTCCTCCACTCACTATTTTCAATATTAAAGCTAATAAAATCCTAAAACTTGCGTATTAATTACATGTAAACCAGACGTGTTATTTTGCTCACGTGGAAGTCCTCTGTGGAGTCTTTCTGGATGTTTTTGTACGTTTGTGTGGACAACACAAACACATTTATATTTATTTAATCTGTAATTAATCGTGGCTATCGTACAGGAGCATTTGGGTTCCTGGTGACGGGAAAAGATCCTGAGAGATCTGCAGTGGGAAATTACGGAATTCTGGATCAGCAGGCGGCACTACGCTGGGTCCAAAAGAACATCGCAGTGTTTGGTGGAGACCCAACGAAGGTGTGTGTGGTGCTTTATGAACAGTTATAATAATTCCATATGTATCATAGTGTTACTCATCATGGTTTTCCTGCAGCACTTATATTCACTATTGTCAGAAGGTGTTGATTAGTTTTCTATAACAGCAGCTCTGACAGTAGCGCAGGTTTATATTAATGCACTCGTTCTAATACGTTATCGTTTCTATAGCAACAGCTCGTTCACAGGAAACATGGACAGCGGACGCTCCGCTGATTAAAATATTTGTTGATGTGGTGAAGTTTTCTTTGAGTAAGGTGTTTATGTAACATGTATGGAAGGAGTCTCCAGTGTCAGCGCTTTGTAACAGTCAGAGGTGAAGCTGTAACTTTAAGTTTTCCGGCGTCTTCAGGACAGAGGTGTTTACGCTTCTTTGCGGTTTCTCAGTAACGTGACAAGCTGCGATTTTTTTTTTTTTGACTTACTAACTTCAAGAGATAGAAAAAAAGAAGTTGGTGAGGGAACGACTGTTTATAGCTGCTATAACTTAAGTGTGTATAACAACTAATTTCATTCCTCAACATTAAATGTAACTATAAACAGATAAAAAGTATGACATTCTATAAATAAATATAATTAAATATAAATTGTAACTGATATCTGATATGAAAACCATAGTTTAGGGAAATCAGAGCTGAGGGAGTATCTTCTGGTAGAACAGTGCTCCATCCCTCCAGTATGAGCATGCGTGTGTGTGTGTGTGCGTGTGTGTGTGTGTGTGCGTGTGTGTGTGTGTGTGTGTGTGTGTAGGTGACTCTGTTTGGTGAGAGTGCTGGTGCCCAATCAGTGAGTTTACACCTGATGATGCAGAGCAGCGAAACTCTGTTCAGACACGCTACCGTACAGAGTCAGCCTTTCTCCATCCCCCTCAAAACCAGGTAACACACACACACACACACACACACACACACACACTATTACATAATCGCAGATGACTGTAATGACAGTGATGTGTTGATGAGTGTGATATCGTAGGTGGGATGCCATGAAGTTGGGCAGGAACTTTCTGAAACATACGACTTGCTCAGCGTCTGACATGCAGTGTCTCCGCTCCCTCAGCACACACACCGTCCTGCAGGCCCAGGTTCAAACAGGTACACACACACACACACACACACACACACACACACACACACACACACACACACACATACCGTCCTGCAGGCCCAGGTTCAAACAGGTACACACACACACACACAGATACTGTCCTACAGGCCCAGGTTCAAGCAGGTATACACACACACACACACACACGCACACACACACACACAAAATTCCTGCAATTTCAATGCAGGAACCTGAGAACTTCCAGGAACTCACAGAACTTCAGGAAGTGATTTTAGTTCCTGGAATGTAGTTTCAGGAATCTTTTAAATTCCTGCTACAATCTTGGTGCTCCTGGAGGCAGTTATCAGCTGAAACATCACTGACAGGCTCAATGTTCATAGCTTCACATTAAAAACCTGAGTTTAAGGGATAAGTGGTTGCTAGAGTGTGTTTTACATTTGAGATGATTCAGCAAAGCCAGCAAAAACCTCAAACTTCAAAAGTCGGTTTAAAGTTACAGAACACCATCTGTAGTGGCAGCCTCCTCCGTGCTCGTCGTGTTGATGTGGATCTGAAATGATATCAGCGTTGCACATTTACTCTGCATCACCTACAGTCTTCTGTTACATAACAGCCACGCGCTCCTGCAGTGTGCTGAAACACTAACTGTGGAGGTTTTAAATCCTGACACAACCCTGAACCATGATATTTATTCTCAAAGTGCCTCAATTATGAATCTCTTAGTTATGTAATTTTTAGTTCAGCCTTCTGAACTTCCCACTTTATTTACAAAGGTTTTTTTTTTCGTACTCTCGTGCAGACATTGATAAATGTCAATCAGCCATAATTTACCAAACTTGTTCAGGACACAGCTGATTTACATTCAGCCATGCCCATGATGAAACGACAAAATGGCGACTAAACAGTGAAAGAGCTCCTCCTAAGCGTGTGCCAAATCTTCCAGTAATGCAGCTCAGCCACTGCAGCGTGTCAGCTACCAGACACACACTGACTCTTCCACCTTTTACAGGGTGCCATTACTTTAGTCCTGATTGAAAGGCTAGTCTTGTTTGTCTTCATTTATTAACATGAAACGACAAAAACATGCAGTAAACTGGTGTGTGATTGGAATAAATAAGTGGTTTAAACGTGACAGACAACCGAACGCGGTTCACTTCGTGAGTCTCCTCATACAGAAACTTACAAATGTAGGATACAAACATTTCTCCAGATAACTGGATTTTCATGAACACCAGGTTTCCTGTGTAAACGCTCCTGAGAATGATTTATGAATAATTCTGTTCGTATTCAGTGAGATAAATGAGGCCCAGTGTGGTGTCAGTGCATCAGTGTATATCAGCATGGAGAGTTCCAGCAGAGTTCAAAAAGATCCATCCTGCAGACGTGTAGATGATGGAGATACACACTGTTTCACCTCCTCTGTGTTTCTGAAGGTTCTAAAATCATCAACCCGTTCCGCTTCCTGGAGGTGTTTGAGACGTGGGGGCCGCATGTGGACGGAGAACTGATTACAGAACAGCCGATTGCAGCTTTCCAGAAGGGCCACTGGCAGAGTTATAAACCTGTTATAATGGGTCTGTAACACACTGTGCACTTTATCCTCATCATCTCCTGATTAAAAAAAAAAAAAAAGCCGTGTGACATTCAGAGTCAAGTGAAGAGTAGAAGAGAAGAAGTAGAAGTGAGCAGAGCAGAGCATGAATTCAGATGTCAGCATTATATTATACCACCATTATACCACTCCACAGATGATTAGTTTCCTATAACAGCATGTCCCAAGTGTTTTATTCTTCAGTTTCTTTCTAATGTGGATGAGCCACCCTGCATTTTTTGCAAACTCTGAATACAAAGAAAGTTCCTTATGTAAATACTGATGTATCTTTTGAACTCGAGAACTCAAGACTTTAAATATTTACATTCTGTATATTTTTGATTTTCTCACTGACTTTTGATGGAGTTCAGCTTTGCATTCCTGCAGGAACTACATCTGAAGAGGGCGTGATCTTTGTATATGGAGCTTTCAATGGCTCAGTGTCAGTGCTGGAGTGTATAGTCTACACCACCGCCATCTTCAAGCAGCACACACTCAAAGTCCTACAGAAATACCTCCCCGTCTACCATAAAGAGGACAAACGGAAGATGCTGTCTCAGGTGAGACTCAGGAAATCTCAGTAAATCCTCACACTGCAATCTGGATACACAGAAACATGAAGAAATCACTAAAAATCGCTCATCGTTTCTCTCTTTGTGATTCAGATCGTGACGGATTTCGTCTTCCTGTGTCCGGCACGATGGTCCGCTCGTGCTGCGCTGAGTATGGGCGGAGCCGTGTGGATGTACGTATTTGACCACGCCCCTTCGGATCACAAAATATGGGCGGGGCTGACTTTCTGTTACGATCACGTCTGCCATGGGGCGGAGCTTCCGTTCCTGTTCGATTCGGCTCCTGCGGCGAACTTCAGCTTCACGGCTCGGGAGAGTCGCCTGGCCAATCAGATGGTGTGTTACTGGGGGGCGTTCGCTCACTCCGGAGATCCGAACTCTCACAGAGAACACACACCTTTCTGCAGGAACCAGAGGCTCGCACCGTGGCCCAAATACACGCCTGCTGAGGGATGGCCAGTTCTGAACTTAACTCTGCAGTCTCACCTTCAGCACGGAAACAGAGATCATTTCTGTGACTTCTGGGATCGTCTGGATATTTACTGATGGAGGAAAGTAAATATATAACTAAGGAAATAACTAATGACGGGACCGAATTTTGAACAACAAGGCTGGAAAAATATATATAATTGAAAAATGTGCCTTAATTGTAATCATTTTTAGTCTCCTTGAGGAAAGTATATAAATTACGTAACTGTTTGCTTTAAATCTGCATAACCTTTAAAAATGTAAAAACTACGTAACTCATGTATTAATGTTAGATGAATTGTACTGCAGTCCTTAACAATTACACCAACTCTGACTGAATTGAGATCAAATTCGTTTGTCTTTTTTAGAGAAGAAATTACTGCAGAATTAGTATTTTTATTAGTGTGGTGTTTGAATATATGATGAAAATGAACACATCTTATTCAGCTAATAAACCTGCAGCACTCCCTCGCTGTGTTTGGGATTGTAGTGTTTGTGTGTTTGTGTGTTTGTGTGTTTACAGTAAGTCAGGGATCTGATTGCAGACAAACAGGAGACACACTTGATAGCTGATTAGAGACGAAGATGAACTGATGACTCCTGCCTGCAGCTGCACCGACCCTCTGTGGAGAGACTGAAGACTCCTGCTTTAAGTGGCTGTGTGTGTGTGTGTGTGTGTGTGGGTGTGTGTGTGGGTGTGTGTGTGTGGTTATTTGAGTGTTTGAGTGGCTGTGGGATTTTATGTTGTGTGGTTGTTTGTGTGGTTGTTTTAGTAGTTGTTTGTTTTAGTAGTTGGTTGTTTGTGTGGTTGGTTGCTTTAGTGGTTGTTTATGTGTTTGTTTGTTTGTTTGTTTGTGTGGTTGTGTGTTTGTGTAACAATAGTGTAATAAGTGTGATTGTATGAGCTAATAAACACAACAGCTTTGGACCAATCATGTCTAATATACAAATTATTAGAAGATAACAACATGCTAATGTTTAGCTGCAGAGGCTTTAACCATCTACCAAGATAACGTTAGCGATGAGGAGAAGGTGGTTGTCATGGTAACACTGAAACACATTCTGACAGGTTTTTCTGCTGTTAAATAAATCAGTGAGAAAATGTTTAGGACGGCAGGAGGACATGGGGGAGTTTCCAAATTTACATTTTTATAAAGTGTTTAAATGATTTAAATGACACGTGCAGGTCACTTTTAGAGGAAATCAGTCACATGGTGTCACGTCCCATCTTCATCTTCTTCATCATCATCATCATCATCATCTTCCTCTTCTTCTTCTTCTGCGTTATCAGGCTCGGACGAAGCTGCGAGGGCGAGTGACCTCGATGTGTGTATCACAGTCTCTACACGCAACAGTCTGTTCACACACTGCAGCACAGACGCCACCAACTGGTGTTTACTACAGAGCGGCTCCACACACACGCGCCCGGATCCATCTGCTCCCAAACCCCACATGAACTCTGACCCTGAGCCGTGCTCTCTGATTGGACGCCGCTGCCGCAGATTATTCGTGAAATGCACGAGTTGCTGCAGGAAATCTCCGGGTCTGTGGGCGTGCAGAGATCTGGGCACGCTCAGTACGGCCTCGGCGAGGAGTCTCCGGATCTCAGGGTCGCCATGGTTACTGTGGAGCAAGGAGTGATGGAACACAAACTCGAAAGCTCCTCCCACGGGGATGACATCACCAGCGTTTAAAATGCACTGGCGCAGGTTCGGACACGGTGAGTGGAGCTGCGAGGACGCGAGACGCTGCGAGGACGCGAGACGCTGCGAGGACGCGAGACGCTGCGAGGACGTGAGACGCTGCTCGTGAGGACGCGGTGAGACGTCGTGTCTGTGAGAGAGACTCAGATGCTGCAGCATGGAGAACACGCCTCGGCTCACGCTCACGCTCTGCTCGAGCGGTCCTGCAGAGGGCGCACACAGCACCAGGGTGTGTGTGTGTACTGACGTGTGTGTGACCCCGACGTTAGCGTATCTGCGTCCTCCGAGCTGAAAGCGGCGGCAGTGTGTCAGCGTCCCGACACGCATCAGTGGCTGCACGGTGAGCGTTTCTGCCGTGCTGAGTTCACACAGCAGGTCCAGCTGCTCCGGATCGCAGCAGTCCAGCACGGAGACGGTGTTCAGCCACGCCCACGCCAGCACGCGGTCCGGCTGCTTCACCGCCGACAACACGGCGTTCACCTGGAGGCGCAGGATTGTCGCTAATCTCTCCTGTATGACGCTGTCACTCTGAACCGTCCAGTCCTCCTGAAACTGAATACTCACACCCTCATCGTAACGTGCGTCTAATTTCTCATAAACAACCAGCGCCTTCACCGGGCCGTCTGTCTCTTTCCAAACGGACCAATCGCAAGGCAGGAGGAGACCTTCCACCACGCGTGATTGGGCGCTGTGTAGTCCCGACACGGCCGCGTGCAGCTGAGGGAAGTTTGCGTGAATAAATGAGATGGCCGCGCTGTCCGCGTCTCCGTGTCCGACCCTCGTGTACAGCTCACACAGCAGCGGCGTGAGAACATCGGCCTGACCAGGACTGACCCGCCCACCCACGTACCCGCCCACCAGCGCAGCCAAGACTCCGCCCTCCGGCTCACGTCCGCCGGGACCGAACAGAGACGAGGCGTAAGGGGCGACGCCGTGAGCTATGACATCATCCAACCCGTCCCAGCAGAACGCGTGAAGCTGATTGGCCAGTTTCCAGGATGCGTGGCGGCGGCGTGTGTGTGCAGAGTCGTGCACAGAGTCGCGGATTCCCCGCAGCAGTGCAGCTAGCAGGAGGATAAACGACTTCGAACCGTCCGCTGTAACACGGTCGTGTGCACACACACACTCCAACACCGTCCTGCAAAACACACACAGAGCAGTGAAGCGTCACAAACACTAACGTTCACACTCTCATCTAAACGTCCACAAAATACACCAAACCCGCACGAGCACGCGAGCACAACGTCTGCTGTGTGTTTGTTTTAATGAATATTAATCAGTGGGTGGAGTCAATGCTACTGGATATGCTAATGACACAAACTTATTATTATTATTATTATTATTAGTATTATCATTATTATTATTTAGGTGAGTTCTTTGATCTCTTACAAACACCTCCACCTTTTCCATCTCTGTATTTCTGACCAATGAATAAGAGCAGATTTCTGACTCCGCCCCTCCCACACGCCCCCTAGTGGGCCAGTTGGTGTGAAACTGATTCAAACCAAATAGCAAATGAACCAACAGTATGACTTTCCCTCTGAGCAGAAACAGAACCACGTCACGGCGCTCCGCGAGCTCTGGGCTCTGCGTTTGCTCTAAACACATCGGTTTGGACTTCTTTCGCACCGGAGACGACAGAAAGAGTGAGAGATTCCAATAACAATAATAATAATAACAACAACAACAACAACAACAACAATAATAATAATAATAATAATAATAATAAAAATGATGATGATGATAATAACGAGTTTTTAGATTTATTTGATCTTTGAAATTCTACGCTGTGACTCTTAAGCATTGTTTCTATAACGCAGACCCAGAGATTCTGTTTCCTCAGTGTATATTAGTGTGTGTGTGAGAGTGAGTGTGTATAAGTGTGTATGTGTGTGTGAGTGTGTGTGTGTATGTGTGTGTGTGTGAGTGTATGAGTGTGTGTGTGTATATGAGTGTGTGCATGTGTGTGTGTATGAGTGTGTGTGTGAGTATCAGTGTGTGTATGAGTGTGTGTGTATCAGTGTGTGTATGAGTGTGGGTAGGAGTGTATGAGTGTATGAGTGTGTGTGTGTGTGTGTGTGTGTAGGAGTGTATGAGTGTGTGTGTGTGACCTGGCTACAGGATGCTCCAGGTGCAGTGCAGTGAGGACGCGGTGTCCGTGTTTGGTGATGAGCGTTTCTCCCGTGTCTTTAGTGAAGATCACCGTCCCACCGCTCGGCCCCACGCAGCGCCGCACCACACACTCCAACGCTCCGACCACACTGAGAGACGCCTGCAGGGGATCAGTCACCTGCACACACACACACACACACACACACACACACACACACGCAGGATGAACACCCACAGTGTAGGAGCCTTATGATGAAAAAGTCATTACACGTATCACAATGTTTCATTTTTCTCTAACAAACAGCAGAACCTCTGAATTCCAGTGATTTATTTATTTATTTACTTACTTACTTATTTTCATTTAATGCCCACATGACTGCATTATTTAAAATGATGCACTGAAACTAATCTATTTCTTCTTTCACATTTTATTTTCACTTTTAAAAAAAATTAATAATAAATCATTACTACTGTAAATAAACATCTTTCTCTAGATATTAAACTAGCTAACGTTACCTTAGCCATTTCTCAGCATGACTCCTAAAACATCATTTATATTTTTCTCTAATATAAACCGAGGAGCAGTTTAATCGCGTTATTAATTTATGTTCTTCAAATAAAACTAAAATATAAATATTGTTTATATCCGCATTTGCTCGGCTTCTCTCCGTATCCAGGAGACGCGCTCTCTTCTTCCGCTATTTCTTCTTCTTCTGCTTCTTCTCCTTCCCGGAGTAAGTGGTGAATGAGTCGCTGCTGCCGCCGTGTGGCCGCGTTTAGGAATCGCGCTTAATAACGCGGCGCCATTGACGGTCACTGTGTGCTGTGTAAAGAGCGCCGTCTCGCGGTCACACAGTGACACTACATGAAAGAGTGAAAACCCAACTTTAATATTTAATATTTAATATTTACAAATAAAAAAAAGATAATTTTTGTACTGAATTAAGCGCTATTTAGATTTACCTGCTCACATTTTTATTTAAACATATTTTAACAGAACATTATCTTTTAACTTCATTGTAACGTATTATCATCAGTCCTGGTTTAATAAACGTGATTAACACATGCAGTGTCTGTAGAAAGCCATGTCCTGTCTGCTCATAAGTCAAAAAGAAAAACAATTTAATTCAAATTTTATTAATTGTTGAATTAACAAACTATTTTCTAATATAAATTATTTGCATTAATAATACATACATTAATAAACATGCATTAATTACATGAATATATAAGAACCATAATTTAATTTAGATGTCATTTTGATTTAATTAATAAAAGTATGTTCATTTCTTTCAGTAAAATATTTAACCAAATAAATCAACAAACTAATTACTCATAAATTGTTTTCTTTTTATTTTAATTGTATTCTTTATTTATATTTTATTTTTAACTAATTATTATTAATTTATTAATGATGTACAACTAAATCTCTGTTCCTTGTTTTCAAGAATAGAAAATTAATTATTTAATGATTAATTAACTAATTATCACTACATCCGTGTAAATTCATTAAAGTTATATTCCACAGAGAATAATTTGTTCTTTTATCATTCATTTTTATGTTTGACTTTGATGTTATGAATGTAATAAACAGATATTTTGCATTTTACACTTTTCTCCCTCTGTAATGTTCTTTAACAGAAAACGTACAGATTGGAGACGAAACAGTGTTTGGGTGCAAAAAACACGCCTCATATTTAATCCATATTTATACAGATATTTAATTATTTCATTTTATTTAATTATTTAATTGATCACATACACAACTGTACAATTTAATCAAACAGACATTAAAGTTAAATCTATATTTAAATCTATCTAAAGTGTAACACACACACACACACACTCTCTCTCTCTCACACACACACACACACACACACACACACACACACTCTCTCTCACACACACACACACACACACACACACACACACAC
>CM074921.1:28165824-28168324 GCA_037576815.1 Pangasius larnaudii
ACACACACACACACACTCACTCACACACACACACACACACACACACACACACACACACACACACACACACACACACTCACACTCTCATACACACACACACACACTCACTCACACACACACACACTCATACACACACACACACTCACACACTCACACACACACACACACACACACACACACTCACTCACACACACACTCATACACACACACACACACACACACACACACACACACACACACACACTCACACACACACTCATACACACACACACACACACACACACACACACACTCACACACACACAGCTATGGGCAGGTAGTCAGTCCACACTGTCTATTGAAACACTGTGTATTAAACCGGAGAAGAAAGACAGGAGAACCTGTGACACTAGCAGTAACCTGAGCTCAGGATCAGTTCTACAGTAAATACTCATTTTAAATACTGAGTAAGTTGTTATTCTGAAAAATGAATGATTTAATCCACATTCAGCTGATTTCTGTACAAAATTCCAGAATTCAGGATAATAAATTTAAGGATAATAAATTAACCACAAGCTACACTGAGCTCTTCTGCAGCTGGGTCTCTACAGGAACCCTTAAAGGTTCTACGTAGAACCCTACAGCCTTCTTCCTATCAGAACTGGTTCTTTTAGGAAGCCAAGAACCCTGAAATTATTCAAAGAACCCTTTTTCATAAGAGTGACCAAGAACCAAGAGCTAAATGTTAAACCCCTGACAGGTTCTAGATATCGAGAAGAAAATGATGAGCAACAGTTTGGAGTTTGTAACACACACTTATCCCCTTAATACACACACTTAGAGAAAAGGGTTCTTCAATGGTTCTTTGGATAATTAAGGGTTCTTAGCTTCCGAAGAAAGGTTCCACTTGGAAATACTAAGGAAACACTCTGTTGTAGGGTTCTACAGAGTGTAGAACTTTTAAGGGTTCTCCAGAGGGACAACCAGAGAAGCCTTAATTTGTGTAGAAATAATTTGAATATTTTGTTATTAATAAGATGAACTCTTTATATATCTAGAGTCTATTTGAATCTAGAACCCTTAGGGGTCTTACGCTTGTCCCACTGGGGGAACTCTTGAGGTTCTAGGTTCTATGTATAATTTATTTGTTAACTGTTTCCTAGTCAAAGCCTTTTAACAGGCTAAGAACCAATAAATATCCAAAGAACCCAAGGAACCTCTGAAGAGCTCTTTAAGGGTCTATTGGATAATTCAGGGTTCTGAGCGCTACTTGAGTTCTAGTTTGACCTCTTACTAATAGGGAAATGCTTTGTTGTAGGGTTCTACCTACTGTGGAACCTTTACATGTTTTCCAGAGGGACGACTGAAGAACCCTTACGAGTGTAGAGAAGTGACATGCAGTGTTTTTATGGACAAAAACAAAAATACACGTGTTCATGTCCTCAGGGGTTTAAAAGGCACTTGTTTTTCAGTGAGACCAACAATTTATTACCAACCTCACACACACACTCACACACACACACACACACACACACACACACACACACACACACACACACACACACACTTCCTATCGTACCTGCTGTTTTATTTTTTGACAGATTTATCTGTATCCTGGTGCCAGCCGTTGCTGTGAGAAAACTGCTTGTAGGAAGTCACCAGTTTGTGGCGCATTAATCTGCAGAATCGGGACTCCCTTCTTTCCCTTCTTTCCCTTCTTTCCCTTCTTTTTTCTCCCTTCTCCCCTCGTTTGTTTTCTGAGGGCAGGAAACAGGAAGCCGCGGGCCGCAGACAGCATGGGGGTGATGGGACGGGGAGGGAGGAGTGCCGGGCCGGCCGTGCTCTGATGGCTTCCACATGCTCACACGGTTTTCCAATCAGACGAGTGTTTCTCCTCCGTACAGCAGCGAGAACCCGGGGAGAGATAAACACCGTACGCAGATCCACTCTGTCACTGAGCACCTGTGTGTGGGGATTGATGAGGACCGGCCAAAGAGCCTTCTGTTCCTCTGCCACGTCCTTTCAGAAGGACAGAGAGAGAGAGAGAGAGAGAGAGAGAGAGAGAGAGAGGATCCATTTTCCTTCTCCTACTCCTCTTCATCCTCTTCTTCTCCGTCTGTCCATCCAGTCCACCTGTGCTCATCTGCCCCCGGTCCGCCACACCATCTGTTTTGTCTTTCTTTCTTTCTTTCTTTCTTTCTTTCTTTCTTTCTTTCTTCCTCATACCAACAGTGTCTCCATAACACACACACACACACACACACACACACACACACTCCATCACTCCTCCTCTTTCTCACTTTACTCACTCACTCTCATGGCATTATTATTATTATTATTATTATTATTATTTCCAAAATCTCAAAGAACTTAATATGTAAAAAATAAAAATTAACATAAAGTAAAGAACACTAATTTATGTAATGAATAAATAACAAATTAATTAGATTAGATTAGATTAGATTCAACTAATCTAATTAATTTTATCAAATTAATTATATATTTTATATGTAGACCTGAT
>CM074921.1:28173324-28183324 GCA_037576815.1 Pangasius larnaudii
GAGTCATGTGACATAAGGTTGCTATGACATGTAGCAGAACTTCATGACAGTTGACTTTGTAGCTTAATGAACTTCATGTAACAGTTGCGATGAACAATCAAACTTACTCTAATATAAAATCAGTGAAAATATACCTAACATTGAATTGTTTATTATAGTGTTATTATAGTATCATAACAGCACTGTAAGTGCTCACAAAACTCTTATGAGCTCTCATTTAAATTTAATTTTTTTTAAATATATATAATCATTTTGGATTAGTGTTATGGCACTGTCATAAGCACTCATATAAACTTCATAAGCAGACATGAGGCTTGTCAAAGGTAGACTTTATGATGGCTTGGAGTAAGACTTTATAAATGCTTATGTAGGCTTATGTCACTTGTGATATATCAGAGAAAATATACCTATATTTGTTTATTATGGTGTCATGACACTGTTGTAAGTGTTTATACAGCTCTTATGAAAACTAAAGGTTTTGTATAAATAAAACTACAGTCTGGATAAATAAATAACCCTCTAGTTGTTTATTATGTCAAAACAGTATTCATAAGACAGTTATTAACTCAGTATCATTTAAATCATCTCTTGAAGCAGACACTGAACATGAACATTAGCCTTGAGTCTGGAGAATGCATGTTTTGGTGTTTGTATCAGAGTTATGAGAGATAATAACGTATAATGTAACTCAGTATATTCTGCAGGAAATGTGTCTCATTACTGCACTATTCTTCAGCAGTTATAATGTATGTGTGTAGTGTTTATGAAGGGTTATATACAGTGTATAAACTCAGCGTGAGGTTTGAGTGCTGATGCTTGTCGGAGTCACAGGTGACTCCTGTGTTTAGTGTCACATGCCACATAGACAGGTGAAATATTTCTCCACTTTCCTTTAATGAGAATTTCATAAAGTCTGTGACTCGTCCGTTCCAAGAAATCCGACTTTTCATCGCTGGTCTTTCAATTTTCCTCAGTACACACGGTTACGCTGGCGGCCCGGGACAGACCAGTGAAACACATCACTCCATCTCCAACACTCCGTAAACTGCCTCTGGTCCTGTTTGGTCTTATAAAATATTTAGCCTTGCTGCAATTGTAAAATATTTTAAAAGGTCACCTAAGACGCTAAAAAGCCCTAATAAGACTTCATGCTATTTTTTATTGCACTTTATTGTACAGCAGCTTAAAATAGCAGAGAAGGAGCTGAATGGTGTACATTAGTCAAAAACGACACTGATCCTGACGTGATGAAATACACAGGAAGGATTATTCTCCAAAGACCAGGAAGTATGAGATGAGAGGAGGATTAAGTGAAGAAAAAGGTGTTTCAGTTGTTCTTTAAGCTGTCAATCATTAAATGGTTCGATGCAGAGCTAAAATGGATTTAACACAGTTCTCACACTCCACTTTTCCATATATATATATATATACACACACACACACACGCACACATGCACACACGCACACACACACACACACACACACTCTTCTGGGCAAAATAAAAATGGGCCAAGCCCAAAATGGCAAAATATTAACGTTTTAGTCATCGTAAGAACAAATCATTGGTCAGGAAATTAGCAAGAATTAAACAAATTAGGTTCAACATTAGATACATTTTGGGTTTGGGCCATTTTTTTTTATTTTGCCCAGGAATGTGTGTGTGTGTGTGTGTGTGTGTGTGTGCATGTTTTAGCTCTGACTGTTACAAAGCACTAAACACCGTAGACTCCTTCCATAAATATTAAATAAACGACTCCTTGCAGAAAACGATCTCAGCGATTGCGTGGTTTTTTAATGCGTTTATGTGGCCCATCCACCGTACGAGTCCCTGCGAATGAGCTGTTGCTATAGAAACGGTAACGTATTAGAACGAGCGCATTAATTATAAATAAACCTGTGATTTGGAGCTGCGCTACTGTCCGAGCTGCTGTTATAGAGAATTGTTCCGCTGTGGTGTGAATTTCAGTAAGTGAGTCATACCTGTGAGCACAAGGGTTTGGTATTAAACACTAACTGTCGATGGGTGGATGAAGCCTCTGTGAGTCTCGGAGCTCAGCTGAACTGAATCTGGTCTCGTCTCTGCAGCTGCAGCGTGAAATGTGGCCACGTCGGTGGATTTATGGTGTTGGGAAGGTGCTCTGTACGTCTGACTGGGTCAAGGCCAGTGCTATCCAACTCACACACCTGACAAGATAAGACTCTATCGCCTTCACTCCCTCAGCATGACATGCAGAACATCACCCGGGGTCAAAGGTCATCTTTCTGCTACCATGTGACCTGCACTGTTTATAAATCGATGCTAACACATGTTCCCTACGTGCACAGCAACAAATCATTAGAGGAGTTGAGCATTTTCTTCATCTGAGGAATGAAGAGCAGGTGGTGGAGTGGAATTATAAATGTCGAGTGGACGTAAATAAAAAGTCTGGTGTTAATAATAACAGCAAATCTTTACTCGAAGGTCCACAAATAAGCACATATTTAATACTTAACTAATATTTCCATCATGATGAACTAATCCTTAGCACTTCAGGAAATGAATGAAGCGTATTAACACATGAACAGTCTCTGAGTCGTATATCAATCAGCCGTTAATGACAGTAATATTTACATATTTATTCAACAGTTAAACCTTTAAACCTCGGTAGCTAAGTGGGATTTGCTCACGATTTGATTGTTTTTTGGAGCGTTACACGCCATACACAGGAAACGCAATCAGTTTCAAAATGTGGGCCATGCTCCTGCTCCGTCACATCATCATCAAAACAGAGAAGAGCGCTCACACACTGCGTACAGAGGGCAGAGATCTAAAACGTTTAAATGACTGAATAAGACACAGCGTGATAAGAAGAAGTGAGCGAACGACTCGGAGATTATTTCCACACCGGCGTTAGCGTGAACAGAGATCAGTGCAGCGAGGAGACCACGATGAGGCTCGGGTTTAAACTGTGTGAGTGACTTTTAGCTCAGGAGGTGAGACAGAGACTGATGTGGAAGATGCTGAGAATCAAAGTGAGAACTCATTTCCTGTAAGTGTATAATTCTATAAAATTCAGCAGTAATGTAGTTTTTCTATCAGCAGACGAGGTTAGAAATGTCGAGTCTTTCAGTGGAACTGGAATGAAATCATTAAATGTGATTTTCTCCGTTTTTACTTTTAGAACTTTACTTGTGATTCTTTAGCCACATCACACTTGTGTAGCATTTTGGATAAAACGTTGGTAAATTAAATATTGGAGGGTTTTATTTATTATGAATATATTAGAATATTCCATAAGTGTAGAACTCTGTAATAAAACGTTGGTAAAAATCTCCTGTGAGGTTTAAGAACCTGGTGTTCGAGAAGGAATGAGATTCAGCAGACAGACACACACTAGTGTGTGATCAGTTTTCTGTTTATTTTTATTTTCTGCGTTTCACATCTTCAGACATCAGACATCATTTCCACAGACGGTTGTGTAAAAGCAGCTCGGAGGCATCGCAGTGGTGAAGCGTTAATCAGGAAATCATCCGGACATTTTAATGACCTGAACATCCTGCACTGGCGGGGAGTTCGATTTTCTTTCCACTTGAAATATTTCACTTTTTTTTTTTTTTTAAGACAAATGTACGATTTGATGAGAACTGTTTCACTCTTTCACTGTTTCACTGTAACACAATTTCAGGACTGCGATCGGCGGAACAGATACTTGTACGCTTGTGTGATATTGTAGCTGAACTCGACATGCTGAGACAGCGCTCACTGTGCTACAGCCGGACATTACGGGAAACTACGATGACTCGATGACTCGGTTTCATACAGAAATGAACACATGACCTTCAGTGTATTTGTGAGGATCTGCAATATTTGTCAAGATTAAATATGTATTTACTATTTAAATAGATACACATACAGATATATATATATATATATATATATATGCTCTCTTAAATTAGACTTACTTTACGATAGTATTTGTTTAGCAACTGTGACGTTTTCTTTGACTGCAAGGTAAATTAACATAACACCATAAATAATAATAATAATAATAATAATAATAATAATAATAATAATAATAATAATAATAATAACATGTATACATTCAAACAATAGGATAGTTACTCAAAAATTAGTGTCAGGTTTACTAAAATATTTTCTGGTGAGAAGTGCTTGTGTTCCAGTCTTTTCTGTAATTGCACATCCACTGGAAGATTATTTGTGAATAGTGAACTTGACACGTGGCTTCTTTTCAAGTTGAAGTCCATCAAAGCGTCTAGTGTCCTTTATCGAGAAGCTCCACGTTTCCACAGAAGTGACCGGACGCTACAGAGAGGAAGAAGAAGGTGCGAAACAGGAAGTACACAACAACGCAGACAAATAGAGACCGAGGCGAACAGAGCTGCAGTCATTTTTACAGCACAGAGCAGGAAGCTGGACGAGTCGTGAGCAGGACACACACAGAGACATCGTCTTTGTTCAGACAAGCAGCTCAAATCAGATTTTTTACGCGTTTGATGTTACATCATTCAGATGGTAATGTGTTCTAAACAGACGCAAAGAGCAGATCCAAATAGGAGGTGCGCTTTTTTTTTTTTTTTAGAAAGTTTGTCAGGTGTCAGAAAGGTTCACAGGGCATCTGAGTGAGACTGGAGGAGTGCATCAGGACTGGGATCTTAACAACAAGTTATCGCAAGCCGGAGGTTTTTGCTTTCCTGTGGTCACGAGCGAGCAGTCAGATGTGAAGCTCCCAGGACAAAGAAAGACCACAAACATTAACATGAACATTAACATGAACACTGACACGAACGTGAATATGAGTGTGTGATGCTGTGTGATGTATTTACAGCATTCACCCATTCATCCTTAGTATCTGCCTGGTCAGTGTCACAGTGACATAGTGAGACACAAAGATCATCACTAAATGGTAGAGCGAGCATCACACTGAACACTCTCTCACCCGGTGAAGATAATGTTAACTTTGCAATGCTTTTGGGAAACTCAGCTCTGGTTAGAAAATATGGTGGGCTACAAACAAAAAACCAAAAATGCTAACGTTGTGAGTGGGATTATAAAAGCAGCCCCATGCACATCTCTAGTCAAGAGCGATTAGGCTGAGGAAGCATCAGAGCCGCAATTCACACACCTGTTCCAGCGTTTCTTACAGCAGAGTGCTAGCGTTCAAAAAAAAAGAAAAGAAAAAAATACCTTTCAGTTTAGGCCACACCCACTTTGGGTTTAAATCCAAATGCAGACAGGGATAGTGGCGATGCATTACACCCCTACAAGACACATTTGTAAGTGTTTTGAAGGTGTGTATGTAACTGCTGAAGGTTTCTGATTATCTCAGTATAAATCTACATTTCTGTAAAGTTGCTTTGCGACAAGGTCTACTGTTAAAATCATGCTGAATTGAATTAAATTAAATTAATTTCGTTTTTATTTCTGTGGGGAATTTTATGTACGTCGCTTCTTGAGATTAGAAATTAGAATCAAGAGCAAAAACATAGACAAATGCGATCATGAAGGCAAGTCAAGACAACACAAGTGCAGGATTATTAAAAAAAACAAATGGTGTTTGTATGTTAAACCTGGATTGTTGAGTATGTGGGCGGATTGTGTAACGAGGGCGGGGATTTCTGGAAGTGGGACTTATTACATGTTCTGCTCATTTATCGTCCCAGGCACACTGATTAGCGATTTGATTAGTGAGTAGCTACAGCTTTGTAAAATGAACTTTGATGCAATGTGAGCGCACATACATATATTTAGCCCTGAGAATCTAAAAATTGGATATAAATCAGATTTGCGCTGCTTTTTGAACAAAGCAATGCACCACTACTGGACAGGAATTTCAAGCTTGGCGCTAGAGGTTTGTGGGAAAGTCCCTACAGGTTCCTTTAAGGATTTGTAGAATGTGATATTTCTTTTTTTTTCATCTGCTGGCTCTTCCAGGTTTTCATGCTTTTTGCCTTTTTATCTATCCCTTGCTACCGGCAGCCGCAGCCCTCCACTACCATGTCCTGATAGTTTTTCAGCACCACGTGATCTTCCTGGTCCAGATAAAGGAGTGCGATGGGACTGAGGGCCGTGGGCACACAGCAGGCTCGGGGCACAGCTCCATTAACCGAGTTCAGCAGTGTCTGCACCATGGCGTGGCTGGACGAGTTCATGTGGTCGGCGAGAGGAAAGCGGCACTCACCCAGACAGAAGAAGGCGTCATAACCGGTCGGTGCTACGATCCATTTGTTCCACCCGACGTCTTTGAAGTCCACGTACAGGGGATGGCGGCGGCATCGAGAGCGAGACAGGCGTTTCAGCTTGGCTGCTCGACCACCGTTATTCCGCTTTACCCGCCTGTCTGTCCACACATCACGCCAGCTTACCTGTGACCCCTGACCTCTGAGGTTTTTAGCCCTGTTACCTCCCCTCCTACCCCTGGGGGTTTTCTTCTTTCCGAAGGGAATGAGTGGTTCACTGCGCCCGTCATGGCTGTAAGTGACCAGGAGTGGTCTCTGCCGTGCCCAGCTGTACTCATCTTCACCTGCAGACCTGCGCACTCTCAAGTGTCCCTCCGAGTCCATGTCCTCCACAGTGTTACTGCTATTATCTGAGGTCACTTCCAAGATAAAGGTCACTTTCCCTGCACTATCGGACAACTGCTGAAACAGTTCTGCATTCAGAGGAAAGGCCTCCCAAGACCCCGAGGGCTCTCTAACTAGCTGTCGTGAATGGAGAAGTTTGGGCTCAGTGTTGCCACCAGAGGCATACAGGCTGACAGTGTGAGGTTTTGAACCCCTGTGTGTTCCTCCACGCAGAAAACGCAGTTCTGCTGAGACCACATTCTCACAGGAAGGAATAGAGGACACGTTAAAAGCTATATGGATCCTGTCGCTCTTCTCAATAGGGCTGTGAAGGTCTGAAGACACTGCAATGGGAGAGAAAAGGAAAAAAGTTTCATTAGAGTCAGGGTTAATTACAGACCATCCGGACATCGAGTCCAGAGTCAGAGTCAAGCCCAGAGTGTGACGTTGTAGAATCCGAGTCAAATCTCAACATGTAGATTCTGAGTCGAGTCGATAATCCTAAGCTGTAGTGTCCGAGTCAAGTCCAGAGTCCTAAGCCGTAAAGTCAGAGTTGAGTTAACAGTCCTAAACCATGGTCTGAGTCCAGAGTCCTAAAAGTGACTCACCCTATAAAGTTTCTATAATGAATGTTAGTATTCACTTCGAAGTTTGTTTTGAATACTTTAGTCACACGTGAGTGATCAGGAAAGGTATAAGCTATAAGTCTGAATCGAGTCAAACAGAACAGGGCCTCAGGTAATTAGGGACTCAAACAGACTTCCACACATTACTCTATTCTAATAACCGTGAATTAATAAAATAATCAGGCCTCTTCATGTACCAATAAGTCTCACCTGCATGGTGGAAGCTGCGGACCGTGTTGGCGCCTTGTACATGCTCCACAGGAAAGCTGAAATCTGGATCTTCTACAAGGTGGTACTGCTGTGTGTGAAAGCGATAGAGGTCCAGGAGATACTGAGGTACCACTGCTCCTGGGTGAGGGTTAGGAGAGGACTGTAGGCCCAGTCGGGTCAAGAGAAGGTTCTGGATGGTCCGGGCCAAACTGGGCTCTAGAGAGATTTCTGGGTTCCCATCAGAGTGACCGGAATCCCCCTGGTGGCCTGACAAGGCTGGAGGTAGCAGCAGGGTCATCAGAACTAGAAGACTAGCAAGGAACATTGTGGACCTAGAAGGAGAAAAGCAGAATATGTGTACTTATATGTGCAAAAACAAGACTTACTGAGGGTGAATGAAAGAAAGGAAAAAAGGTTCCTCACCAATTCTTTGTGTGATTAATGCAGTGGGTGTTTGTATGATTTAAAATAAATTACATTTTAATAAAACTAATCGCATGTGATATTAGTATATTTTTAATAATTTCATGAAAGGTGCCAATAATTCTGGAATTGGCTGTACATTATAGGCAGCAGAAATGAATCTGATATATAATGAGAATCATTTGAAGTGTTCAAATGTCACTCCTGTAGTGCATTATATCCTTAGCTAAAGTAATGGCACCCCCACACTCTCCAGTTAACATCCCAATCCTGATATATTGCACTGTATCTACAGATTTACAACTTTTGTCTCGCTAGTTACACATAACCATAAAACTGTACCTTGGTATGTTTCTTTTGCAAATTTATTAGTGTTTATTGTAAGTGGCAGTAACTGCAGAACCAGCAGCAGAGGGAAGAGCAGGAGCAGAGCAGAGGATACGGCTGTACGGGTTGATTTAGGACCTCACGTATGTCCTGGTCCAGGTCTCAGTCGCAGAGGTAAATAGGAAAGGGAATTACAATAACCTGTGAAATCTTCTATCTCTATAAGGAGCCTTTGGAGTCATTATTATACTGTGCTTTACTTTCTCTTTAACTGTTGTGCAATGTAGCGTTATCGTGTTGTCAGGTGGAGTTTAGCCACATTTAACACCTCCGTACATCTTTATTGTGACTCTGTTATGGTGACAGCTATAAATTAAATGTGTTTCACAGCATTCGTGCTATCAAACCTCAATTAGCAGGAGGGTTTTATGGTTTTATCATGTAATACCCACATTAAGATCTACATACCTGTCACATTATCATGTCAGATTTGATCTGGGAGAAGATAAAGTGCAATGGACCTCAGATTAACCTGGCAATAAAACAAATATACAAACAATGTGTGCTGAACTTTGGTACTATTCGTATCTGTAAATGCCATCAGTGCTAAAACAGCAAACAGCACTGTAATGATAACAAGCTCCTGATACCATGGAAGCGTAAAATTGTCAAGTCACTGCCACAGCATCCGAGTCTGAGATTAGACGCATATCAGGCAGGAATAAAAGCTGTAAAGTGAAATGTTTCTGCAGGACGAGAAACAATCAGAGCAATAATCAACAGCAGAGTGATGGAAATGTTTAGCTGGATTTCTTTTATTCTTTTATTAAACTCGGGACATTTTAAGTTGGTTTATACAACACTGCTGCTGAATTCTGGACTCTGATTGGTCAGAAGGTGTTGATTAATTGTCTATAACAGCAGCTCTGACAGTAGAGCAGATTTATATTAATGTGCTCCTTCTAATATGTTATCGTTTCTATAGTAACAGCTCAATAAAAACCGTGTGTAGTCATTAATGAAGCTTTTATACATTATCGTGTCCTTATAGAATCATACACTGGTTCATATAGACTCATGGTATTAGTCTGATTAGTCTGACTGGCCACTTGGATTTAAACTGTTTAATCCAAACTTTAATAACTCAAAAACAAATCCTAACAAAAAGGTCAACTTGGACTCTAGTGTGTTCTGTTAATAGAAAGATTTGAAATGTAAATCTCTGATAAATCTCATGGCTCTAATAAATAGCCAAAATATTATTGCACACATTTAAATAATGGTCTTAATATTTGAAGAGTTGGATTATGTTTATAAAATAAATCTGTACAGAGGACGTCAGAGGAATTTATTTTACTGCTGATGTGGTCCCTGACTGCGAAAAGGCTGAGAACCTCTGGATTAGCCGACACGTAGTTGTGCTGTTTTATACCTCGGCAGCAGCGTCACTGATCTGCACATCTGCACCTGACTGAACCCTCCGACTGAACCCTCCGACTGAACCCTCCGACTGAACCCTCAGACTGAACCCTCCGACTGAACCCTCCGACTGAACCCTCACACTGAACCCTCACACTGAACCCTCAGACTGAACCCTCAGACTGAACCCTCCGACTGAACCCTTCGACTGAACCCTCACACTGAACCCTCAGACTGAACCCTCCGACTGAACCCTCCGACTGAACCCTTCGACTGAACCCTCAGACTGAACCCTCCGACTGAACCCTCAGACTGAACCCTCAGACTGAACCCTCAGACTGAACCCTCACACTGAACCCTCCGACTGAATCCTCAGACTGAACCCTCAGACTGAACCTGACTGCTGTGCTCCTTTCAGTGCTGAAGTCTCTGAG
>CM074921.1:28211222-28224940 GCA_037576815.1 Pangasius larnaudii
CCCTGACCATCACACCTATATGTGGTTCTTCCCCAAACTGGCGCATTACAGTATCACAGTTTCCCTTCACTGGCACTCAGAGACTCAAACCTGCTCCAGCATGACGACGCCCCTGTGCACAAAACGAGTCCATGAAGACATGGTGTGTGAAGGTTGGAGTGGAAGAACTCGAGTGTCCTGCACAGAGTTTTGGGTGCAAGAAACAAACAAAGCCCAGGCCAATCAGGTGGAAAGTGTTTGTGGAGGAAGCGGAGTGATGTAGAGGGAAATGGGAAGTCCTAACTTTCAGTGTCTCTCAAAGCACTCAGACTGCACACACCTTCTCACAGCCTTCACACCTTGGATGACTTCAGGAACAGTTTCTGTGTGAAATCCTCTGATTTATCGCATCAGAGTTCTGCAGGATGATTTGTTCATGTGGAAACTGGACTTCAGATTTAAATTTGGGAAATTCTGCTTCTGTCAGAGAGAGAAAGAGAGAAAGAGTCTGTGTGACGTGTCCAATGTCTACTGGTGAAGCCACGCTGTCTTTTAATATTTAAGCTAAATATACTTTGGTAATAATAATAATAATAATAATAATAATAATAATAATAATAATAATAATAATAAGTAGTAGTAGTAGTGTTTGTAATTTGAATTTTGTGTATTTTGTGTATTTTTGTGTCAGTGTGTAATATTATTTAAAGTGGAAGAACTGACTTTATGGTTTGAGAGAGACAGACCCTCATTTAGAGAAGTGAAGTCTGTGCTACTCCAAGCCTTCACCACAAGGAGGGAGTTTTTTGGGTTTTGGGGAAGGTCAGGATCAGCACAGGATCCGCGGAACCGCGCGCTGTAGCTCCTCCTGGAAAACTGTGGGAAGCAGGAAGGATCATCAGGGAAGCTGCGGCTGCATGGAGACTGTGAGCAGCACCATGACGGATTCCTCAGACAGCCACAGAGTGAGTGATGTGATGGAGACGTACGCGGAGGTGAGCTTTGGGCAGGTGAAGAACGGCGCGGATGTGGCGCATGTGCCGTGCCTCGCGCGCAGTTTCGGTGACGTGGATCCGCTGTGCGTTCTGTCCGCCTCGAACCCCGGCGGCGCGAGCCAGGACCGCGTGGAGGACTTTCTGAAAATCGAACCGGGACCGTGGGAGGACATCACGGACAAAGCGTTCTCCTTCAAGGAGACCACGAAATTTGAAATCTCCACCACAGACGCGTGTAAGTTTATTAAAGACGAGCGGGAACCGGCGCTGATCACGGCTCCTCCGCGCGCCGCCTTCGACATCTCGCAGAATATCGACGCGCTGGATATCGCCGTGTCCACCTCTTCCTTCGCCCCGGTCCAGGCGCCTCTGATGGACTCCAGTGCGGGAGTCATGGTGGATATTCCTCAGCCGGGTGCGGTAGTGCCTCTGCCCCAGATGAAGCCCGACGCGGCCGCTGCGCTCGCCTTTGACTCGGCGGCAGTGTGTAAGAGTCAGATGGGAGGATGGGACTCGCACCTGTGGTTTTCCGCCGCGCTGGCTGAGGAGCGGCCCGGGCAGGTGAGCTTCTCACCTCCGGAAGGCGTCCACAGCTCGGGCTTCATACAGCGCTCTCACGCGGTGTTCAGCGCCTTCCCGGGGTGAGTGTGACGCGTCTTTACGCACCGCATTATAAACCTACACAAGCCGTATTAGCGTTACATTTACACACTGTACCTTAGAAAACACTTGAAACTTCAAACGCACAGAGTTCAACTCTTTAAAATAAGTATTGGTACCCTCGGGTTGGACTTTACATTTCGTTAGAGCCCTCTAGTTCCCAACCCTGGGACTGGAGAAGCCCCTGTCATGCCCCAGCACACCTGATTCAGCCGATCAGCTAATGAACAGTCCTGCATGAGTTAAGTGTGTTAGAGCAGGAAAACACGGACATGTGCAGGACAGGACAATGGGTTCTCCAGGGAACCTGTGCTGTACAGGATCAACAGCTCTTCCTTCTGTCTTTTAAAATATTATCTGTCTTTCCCACATCAATTCTATTCCTCTGATCTTCTTCTAAGTGTAAAAGCTGATAAAAGTGGGAGCACTGCAGTAAAACAATTCCTAAACTGTCTTCAGGTTTAATTTTTATTGGAGATGACATTAAAATGTCACATTTTTTTGGAACACGTATTAACCTGGTGTTAAATATCCTGCGACCTGATGACTGAGATAAGGACATTTATTCAAGACATCACGCCTCTAATGTGTGTCACAGTAAATGTCTTCAGATCCTCCAGCAGTAAACTACACAATAGGATGTTTGCTGGCATCTGTTTGCATGTGATAGTACAAACACAGAACAGAAGACAGGAGAGGAAGCAGGTGAGATGAACAGGTGAAGAGAGAGAGAGAGAGAGAGAGAGAGAGAGATGGAGAGAAATAAAAAAGCACAGACAAATAAAAAACAAACACTAGGTGAGTCAGGACTGAATAGATGAATGCTAAAATAATTTGTCCTGATTAGATTTTGATACACTTTTAGGCTGTTTTGTCCAGGCTAAGTGTCTTTTGGGAAAGTCTTGGATATTTTGCTTTAGTGGGAATTTTATCTTAAATCCACTTTATTCCTCCTTTTTATCGCATGTGGAGAGTCAGCAGTGTTAGTTTTCCAGTTTGAGAGAAAGCACAATGCACATGTCATTACTGTAATTATCCTTTATGAAAATAAACTCAGATATATTTGTGCCAGATTTCTCTGCTATAAGAATCCTGGACTCTGATTGGTCAGAAGGTGTTGATTAATTTTCTATAACAGCAGCTCTGACAGTAGTGCAGCTGCAAATCACAGGTTTATATTAATGTGCTGGTTCTACTACGTTATCGTTTCTATGGTAAGAGGGACGTGTACAGCGGATTCTCCACTGATAATAAACAGATTAAAAACGTGTAATCCCTGATATAATTAGAAGATGTTTATTTAACATACTTAACAAACCATTATTCCAGCTAGAATCAGCCTCGCCCTGCAGAGCGTGTTTTCTTAGGTTCTTAGGTGTGATGACTATGTTTTAATGGATTGAAGTCTAAATCCTCGGTGGTTTATCAAAGACAGGCCCAGTGCAGTGATTGCGTAAAGACCAAAGATACGGTGATTAAATAAATAAGGTTCTTGTTTGGAATGAATTGCTGGAGCCACATTGGCCTCTGGATTAACGTGTGTGTGATCTGTGTGCAGTGTACATACACAGAGAGCGTGTGTGATCTGCGGAGACGAGGCTTCGGGATGCCACTACGGAGTCCTGACGTGTGGAAGCTGCAAGGTGTTCTTCAAGAGAGCAGTGGAAGGTAAGGACGAGAGGAACATGGTGGGAAAATGAGAAGATGAGAAAAAAATATCAGCAACAGCATCCAGAGAAGTGACTTGTTATTTGAATTTGACTTATTATTTGAACTATTTTTGAGCATCGCTGCAGTTAAGAGCGGATAATTAGACATTTATTAGAGATCATAAACCTCATATCTTAAGTCCTAATGAGGTCATGAAATCCATTTTGTGTTGTTAATATTGTGTAATCCGTGCAGCAGCAGCATGTTTCAGCTCTGTGAATCATCTGTACACCGCGTCTCGCTCAGTAACTCGGCTATCACGCGTGCCAGCGTTCACCATGTTCTCTTTTTCGCATTTGTTATTCTCCGTATCTTCTAAAGACAGATATGTAAGAGCCACAATGTCTGACCATGACCATGTCATTCTGTCCTCTCAGCCTCGCCTCGAACAAACTCACTTCCTCTCTTTTTCTTACTGTCTCTCTCTGGTCTTTCCTCATCTGTCCTTCTTATCTTTAAAATCTTTATTGCTCACCGAATTGTGATTTCAAAAGGACTTACTTGCTTTTATGTTTTGGCACATACAGTATACTGTGAGTAAAATAAGGGAGTTTCCTTTATTTGGGCATTAACAATGCTTTTTCTCTTGTCAAGGACATCATAACTATTTGTGCGCCGGGCGGAATGACTGCATTGTGGATAAGATCAGGAGGAAAAACTGCCCTGCGTGTCGTCTCAGAAAATGCTACCAGGCCGGGATGATGCTCGGAGGTAACTTTTCCATTTGTGAACCCAGTGTGCTGCTCTCTTTAACCTCCTGGTAGAATATTAGCTGTTTGATTAACATCATAAGAACTGAATGTACTTTAATATATGAGACATTGCAGATTAAAATTTTACAGAGTGCAAACACGATCTAAGCAAGATTGCAAACCTCAACTGAAAGTAAAAGCACAAGCTTTAAACATCTGATGACTGATTCTGTGGTTAAATTACAATAAAAGAGATCTGACTGTCCTTTTCATGGTTGTTAAGTGAACCAGTATAACTGGCTAGTGTGCTGCCTGATTTACACTGTTGTTCAGTTTTACTTTATTAAAAATGTTTCGATCACTTATATAAAGAAAATATAAAGGTTCTTCAGAGGAACAGCATAAACGTGATCTCAGTGTAAATACACCTGTTCCTGAAGGAGCACAGAGTTTGTTAGAGAACATACCTAAACACACAGCATCATGAAGACCATCAAGGAGCGATCAAAACAAGCCTGAGACAAAGTTCTGGAAAAGTATAGTCAGACACTACCACCACCATGCTTCACAGTTGGAATTTCCAGGAGCAGATGTATTTATACTGAGATCACTTTCATTGAAATGTCAATTCCATTCAACAACATTATTTCATTTCTAATGGAAACTGAACCAGAACTTATTTAGAGGTTTCATAGCAATGGGGGTGAATACTTATGCAATCACAACATTTTTTTTGTGTAAACTATATTGATTTTCTATATTATTATTATTATTATTATTATTATTATTATTATTATTATTATTCTACTATATTGATTCTATTTTGTGTAGATTCACGACATCAATTCGCAATAAAGTCCATTTCAGTTCCAGGTTGCAACATTACACAATGTGGAAAAGTTCAAGGGGGTGAAAACTTATGAAACACACTGTACCACAAACATTTACATCAAGACTCTTTATGGTGGGAAATGTTTTAGTTCAGTGTGGCATCAGCAGAAATGTCTAAAACCCATGTAGTGAATGGTTTTTCTATAGAATTGTTCACTTTTTTGCACATGAACATGTATTTGTGTGTGTGTGTGTGTGTGTGTGTGTGTGTGTGTGTGTGTTGTGTGTGTGTGTGTGTGTTTGTGTGTGTGTGTCACAGGTCGTAAGTTGAAGAGATTTGGTGTTCTGAAGGCCATTGGTGTCGGCCCGTCCCTGATGTTCCAGGGCCATGCTTTGGCCTCCATGTCATGTGTTCCTGGGATCCAAGAGCTGCAGTTTTCGCCTCAGTTTATTAACATCCTTGAGAACATTGAACCTGAGATGGTCTACTCGGGCTTTGATAACTCTCAACAACTTGAACTGCCACATCTGCTCCTGAACAGCCTGAACAGACTGTGTGAGAGACAGCTGCTGTGGATCGTCCGCTGGTCCAAGGCTTTACCAGGTTCGCTGCCCTCTGTACCCACTCAGAAACACACACTGTTCCAGATTAAGGTTCACTGCAGATCCTTAAACTGACATTCCACTTCGTTTTGGTGGCTGTGTGATGAAGGCTGCTGGAGTTAATGATTTGTTGTGAAATAGAGAACCATATCCAGATCAGAGCGCAAACAGAAACTGATGCGTGTGAATAAATTAAAGATTAAAATTAGAGATTAAAATCTCTTACATGAAACCATTTAATGTTAACAGCAGATATGAGTTTGGTGATGGACCGGCACACTTCTGAGAAGTGTGAAGATATTTCAGCTCGAAACCTGGTTGCCTCTGCCAGGATGTTACACTTTGGCTGTAGATAGATCTTTCAACAAGATAGAGATCTCAAATATACACCAAGTGCAACACAGGAATGTTTCCAGAACACAAACCTGTGGTGTGAATTAAAGACAGAGTCCATGCTGAGAAAGTAATAAAGCAGATGAAAACCTACATGGAGGAGTGTCTAAGATCCTCTACAAGTGCAAACACATTACAGAAAGAGCCTCAGGGACGATAACCTGATTACACAGAGAACTGCTTTTATTTAACGAATTTAACGCTTGATGTTTTGTTTGTAAGGTTTCCGCAATTTACACATCAACGATCAGATGACCCTGATCCAGTACTCCTGGATGAACCTGCTGGTGTTCTCTCTGGGCTGGAGAACCTTCCAGAACGTCTCCGCTGATTTCATGTACTTTGCTCCTGACCTCATCCTCAGCCAGTAAGTCTGTTCAGTACAACCCACCTGATCTCTTAAAAAATAACAAGTGAATAAAAATGAATTTGGTTCAATATTATACTCACGACCTGATAATGCTTTTATGACTTTAATCATTATAAGTTGTGCACATTGTTATGAAAGATGAATGAGTATGAGAAGGACCGCTGTTTTGCGTTACTGACTCTTTCCAGATGAAGTGTTTAAATAACTAAAATAATGAGTGATAATCTGAGCAGCACGAAGTTTTGGGTGATTTACCAATAATAATTATGTGAATGACGTCATGTGGAAAGTCTGAGAGGAAACAAGAAGTGTGTGAATGAGTGTATGATTTGAGCTCAGATCTCTAAGAGACTCCTGAAAGAGTCAAACAGAAACGAAACCTGGACACATGCGAGTAAGCTGCATCAAAAACAACTAAAAAAACAATTAAAAAACAAGAAAAAAACCCACAAAATAAAGAGTGTGTTGTGTTCATAATGCACGTGTGAATGAAAACCTTTCCACAGACTTAATTTAAATACTGTATTGAATAAACCAACTTTTATATTAAAACTTCATTTTAATACACGTTCAGATCATTATGAGATGCTAAGGCACAATATCGCTCAAACTTTTTAATTATTTACACTTAGTCCTCACTATTTTACACTTTTAGGTAGAATTAATTGTCAAACAGACAAAAATGGACATGTGTTATTTTGCTCATGTGAAAAACTCAGTAATCTGCAGAACCCATTATTCTTGTTTATTAATTTTGCATGTTTTTACACACTTCACTAAATCAGGGCCGTAATTACTTTGTAGGACATTTTTTATATGTTTTAACTTTAATTTAATTTTAGAAATTTGATCTCATAGACTTTTGCATTTGAAATGCATTAAGTTGAGTTTATGATGTGTCTATGATAGGACTTTAATGAAAGCATGAAGTCTTTCTGCTCCTATTTCTGATCTTTTGCGTCATCAGTGACCACCTGAGGACGACTCCGATATACGACCTGTGCTTGGCCATGCAGGTGATCCCTCAGGAGTTTGCAAGGCTGCAGGTCACCAGAGACGAGTTTCTGTGCATGAAGGCCCTGATGCTGCTCAACACCGGTAATGAAAATAAAAATAAAAACAGCCTCCATTTTCTTCATGGCAGTCCTAATAAACCGGGTCTGATCTCACCTCCGAGTCTGACCTACTTTTCACTCTTAAATAACAACAATGTACCATTCTGAGGCATTAGAGCTGATAGGAGCCGTAGCAGGAGGCTGAGGAGGTGTTCAGATAAGACCGATTCACAGCAGGGTCACATGAACATGAAGAGTCTCGCCGTCTTCTGCAGCTGCTATTAAGTACAGAGTGTGTCTTTTCTTTTATATATAAAATACAGCTATACTTGTAACATAAAATAGGACTGAAATAGATTTTTATATTCGATGAATTGAGAAAATCTTTACTATGAAAATCGATTTTTTCACAAACCTGTTGTTGAAACTGGCTCACAGTGAAGGACACACTGCAGATTAGTGCAACATTAAAGCCCAAAGATCTGAGACGGTTACTAATCACGCCATCATCAGCCGTTTATCAGAAAAATAAAACAGTAAAGAGACTGAAGAGTCATGATTAACGTCATAAAAGGAATTAATAGAGTAAAATGATGCATCGATTAATTAATAAACTGTGTGTGGTGCTGTTGTAGTAAAATTATTTATTTATTAAAGAACAACACATACTTTTTATCCACTTATAGTTACATTTAATGTTGTGGAACGTCAGTGAAACGACTTTGCTCGTATTGTCGCTTACGTTATAGCAGCTATAAACAGTCGTTCCCTCACCAGCCTCTTTATTCTCTCTCTTCAAGTTAATAAGACAAAAAAAACAAAAAGCAGCTTGCCTTAATTACACTGTTAAACAACACATTTTTAAAATTTTGTTTATGATTAGTCTTAGTTTATGTGGAGCGTCCATCGTACACATCCCTGTGTATGAACTGTTTCTATAGAAACGATAACGTGTTAGAACCAACACATGTTAACGTTCATGTTACAGCCGGAACGCCCCGAGCTTCTGACCAATCAGATTCAAGCATTCAACTGCACTGTGGTATAAAGACAATTAATCAACACTTTCTGACCAATCACGATGCAGAAATCTGATTATAAGTGAAAGAATAGAAAGAGAAGACGTCTGTTTATGTGTTTCTGCTTTTTCAGTTCCTTTAGAGGGTTTGAAGAGTCAAAGCCAGTTTGATGAGATGAGACAGAACTACATCCGAGAGCTGAGTAAAGCCATCCAGATGAAGGAGAAAGGTGTGGTGGGAAGCTCACAGCGTTTCTACCACCTCACCAAACTCATGGACTCCATGCATGAGGTATATACGCCACACCACGTAACTTTACACCACACCACACCAAGCCACGTCACACCACGTAACTTTACACCACACCACACCAAGCCACGTCACACCACGCCATACCACGTAACTTTACACCACACCACACCACGCCACACCACGTAACTTTACACCACACCACGTAACTTTACACCACACCACGCCATACCACGTAACTTTACACCACACCACACCACGTAACTTTACACCACACCACACCACACCACGTAACTTTACACCACACCACACCACGCCACACCACGTAACTTTACACCACACCACACCACGTAACTTTACACCACACCACACCACACCACGTAACTTTACACCACACCAAGCCACGCCACGCCACGTAACTTTACACCACACCACAACACTCTGCGAGCACTGGACACATACGTCCACAGAGCTGCCCTGTGGAGGAAGTCGGACCAGCTGTTTGTCTGCTACGGTCCTTATAAGAACGGTCTTCCTGCGAACAAACAGACCCTCAGCAGGTGGATAGTGGATGCTATTACTACTTCTTACGAGGCCTTTGATCTCCCCTCTCCGTTGGGGGTCAAGGCTCATTCTACCCGAAGTATGGTGGCCTCCAAGGCCTTCTCCTCTGGTGTTTCTCTCCATGATATTTGCAATGCTGCGGGATGGTCCACCCCTCTGGCTTTTGTCAGGTTTTATAGCCTTGACCTCGATGCTGGATTTGTCAGTCTGGTGGTGTTAGATACTTGTTCCCAAAGCGTTGTAAGACGCAGCTCGATTTCCCGAAGGGGAACGTCCCTTGGTTACATCTAACCATGGTTCCCCGTGGGAGCGAGACGCTGGGTCTCGGTGCCATAAATCCTGCATCGCTGCAAGCGCTTCCTTCACTCTCCTGAAGCTGGCGCCGGCTCCACCGCATGCGTTTTTATACTTCCGGGTCACTATGTCATCCCGCCGGTGACGTCTCACGATTCCGTTGGACGGATTACACGTGATTCGGAGCGTGGTCACGCAGAGGCGTTCACAAAGCGTTGTTTGACACAGCGTCTCGTTCCCTCGGGGAACAATGGTTACAGACGTGACCTGGGGACGTTCTTTTTTATAACATACAAAAATATCTCTAAGAGCAAATGAAACATTTCCACTGGAATCTTAAAGGTTTTCAGTTTTCCTTCTGTGGGAAACTTTCAACCCTTTTAGGAGGTTAAGAACCCTGGAGGAACCTTTTTCTATGTGATGAGTCTTTTTCAAAATGCTTCTATAAATTTACATTTAAAACATAAATAATAATGAACACAGATTTACTCACTTACACTATAAAACAGATACATTTTCTAAAAACCGAAAAATTGCTGGATAAATTGTTTAAAAATTTTTTTTTAAAGTGTATGTTATGTTTTATAAATTTCAAAAGTAAACAATTATACTTCTTTAAGTAAATATAAAGGGCAAGCATAAAAAAGATTATTATTATTAAATGTAAATTAAACGTAAGCTTAATGTAAGTTTTTCTTTGTAGATATCACAAAGCAGAAATGAATTGTGTAGAATAATCACCTGATTAACAGCCGCTGTACCGTTCACTCAGATTAGCACCTGTAACATCACACACTTATCAGCCCCTGAAATTAAACGTACGTGTTACGGCCTCGTTCTACGTATACAGTAGTGACGGAACAAGTGTGTGTGTGTGTGTGTGTGTGTGTGTGTGTGTGTGAGATAATGTGCTAAAGTTTGCGTCACTCTTGTTGTGTGAGCAGATAGTGAAGAAGGTCAACCTGTACTGCCTCAGCACCTTCATCCAGGCCGACGCCATGAAGGTGGAGTTTCCCGAGATGATGTCAGAGGTCATCGCGTCACAGCTCCCGAAGGTTCTGGCCGGCATGGTCAGGCCCCTCCTCTTTCACGGGAAATGATGTCATGACACAGCGGAGTGGATTGTGGGATACGGACGAGTGCCTTTCAGCTTTCGGTTCAGAGACGAGATCTGGGAGAAAGTTTTTTTTTTTATGCTCTCATGGAGAAAGATGTGTAATGGGTCCATCACTGCTTTTGTTCTGATGTTTAGAAGATAAAACTTTCATATTTTCTGTAAGCGTCTCTCTGAGGAACATCTCAGTCTACAGTATAATTCCATGGTGGCAAATTTACGAGTAAAACACTGCTTTATATGTTACACTTCATCTTTAATAGCCTTTTTTTTTTTTTTTTTTAAAACTCCATCCCTGATGAAGAAAGAATGAATTTGCAGCAACCTGTCCGGCTCTGAAACCGTCTCCTGCGTCTCAGTATCACTGGTGCAGGGTTTTATCCGGTGTTTCTAAGCTATCGGGCTTTCCTGTGTACTTTAATATTGTCAGGACTACAGAATAAAATGCAGTGGTTGTGTGGCGTAAACCTGTGGGACGTCATTAAAGAGTTAATGTAAGACGTGTCATTTCCGGGACCTGACCTCAGCGGACCTGGAGATGGAGGGAGGATCATTCCGGCACCATCAGTCAAGGTCGTGGCACATTCTTATGCGTTTAAATGGAAAAGAACACGGAGATCCTGGCGCCGGTCTGCTCCCTCTTCTTCTGTAGCTGCTGATGACTGTGTGTTGTTCCTTTTTGTGCATGTTGCTCAAAGTTATTAAGATTTAATGAGGTCATGGTGTAGAAATTTATTGACAGTAAAACATTCACATTTGTGAAAAAAAAACTAATCTAAAACAGTGATACAACATTCTTCAGTTCAATCACTTCACCTGTTCAGTTACAGTAAAACACCTGATTAAAGGCTGCGTGAATAACAGCAACAAGGTCACGTGCATTTTTCTTACAGGTTACAGCAATATTAACATTATCTGTGACAAAAAAATGACAGGAAAGAACAGAAATATACTTCATCATATAAATCAGAATGGGTTCTTCCACAGTGCAGGAAAAAACATGATTCTAAATATAAAAAATAACTGAAATTATAAATCAGACTGTTAAAAAAAACCCAGGAAAACAGCTCCTTTTCTACTTTTAACATTTCATGCTACATTCGCAGCATATTTTCAATCTCATTGAAACGGTAAAGTTTACAGTACAGTGGAGACTGGAGTGTGTACACGCGGCTGCTCGTCTGTTTCAGTTCAGATGAAGACATTAGAAAAGTTTACACGCGCCAAAAATGTTTCTGATGCTAATAAATCGATTTATCTGATGTTCAGTATATCTGTGTGTAATCTTAGCTGAGTGGAACACACACTGTCAGATTTATTTCACATCTGTTTCCCGTGGCAGGAAGCGAGGACTTTGCCTCAGCGTATCTCTCCATCAGGAAAATCGAGACGAGACGAGACATTACTAAGGTGAGATGGAGGAAGGGGGCGGGGCTTCCATAGGGTCAGGTAATATCAGAGAGGTCAAAACACTTACGCAACTGTCAATCATTCCAGCTTCATAGATTTAAACTCTGATGTTAAAATGGCGAACAGCTACGCAACACGTGTGAAGGTCAGCAGATCTGCATTCACTTACATTTCTTGTTGTTTTTTTTTTAAGATGAAATAGTTATAAAACCTACTTATTACCAGATTCAACAAGGCACAGTCTTTCATTACAGATAAAGAAAGGTAAAAAAGCACTACAGGTGAGTAAAAGGTTATAAAACGTTAAAATGCTGTAAGATTTTTATGCTAAAAGCATCATGAGGCTGACGAACAGCAGAACATTTATACAGCCAAGTAGGGCCGCTACACAAGCTCTGCTCCAGCAGGAAGTGCTCGCCGGCGTCTCCGTGTGTGGGCTCAGAGGAAAACCACATAGTTTTTGGGAACGAGTCCTGTTTTGCCCTCGTACGTGGCCTGGAGCCAGCCGGGTTCCACTGAAGGGTACACTGCAGAACACACAGTACCGGAGTTAATGAAAGCCAGGAGGTGTGGTGACTGTGAGGTGTGAGGTGATATCGCAACTGGAAAATCATGAACTATTAAATTGTTAATGTTAAACTGTACTGCAATGGGTGGAGAAAAAAAATAAAAACAACACAAAACAAAAACAGCCCATAAATCACAAGAAAAAAAAACATGTTGGAAACTATTACAAATAAAACAGTAAAAAAATAAACATGCAAAAATTCAAAGCTTTAGTTGTTCTGTATCACTTCATTTTGGAAACTTTTTTGCTCAATTCTCTAATTAAATAATAATTTAATACTCTCTCTCTCTCTCTCTCTCTATATATATATATATATATATATATAGACCAAATTATGTTAAAAGTGATTGGTTTGATCGTCTCAGACTACAGCAGTGGAGGAGGAAGCCAGTAAACCTCGTCTCATGTGCTCATCAGGTTTTACTAGACTGTGACTTGGACGCTGATGCTGAACGTGTAGCCGTGCGCTGGAGCGCTGTCTCAGGACGGGAACACGATCATCCTGAGCTGAAGAGAAAGGAAGCGAGCTCTAGTGCACAGGCACAATGAGAGTTAATGTGGGATGAAAGAGGCAGCCGGAGCGCTGTGTTCTCTTAAATTACACCCATAAAGCTTTCAAAAGTTACTTCACGACGAAGTTTCTGCACAACACGGCACTGACTCACGCTGCACTCACGCTAATGCCTCGCTAACCCAAAGCAGACCTCAGACTCCACATCAACCTCCTCCAGCATGTGCAGGACACCGAGTTCGCTCAGGCACAGCAGCCTTTACAGCGTGTTAATGTTAATGTTAATGTTAATGTTAAGTTCAGATCTCCCAGCGGAGAGTCAGTGTTAGAGTCAGTGTTAGTGTCAGTGTCAGTGTTAGAGTCAGTGTTAGAGTCAGTGTTAGTGTCTGTGTTAGTGTCTGTGTTAGTGTCTGTGTTAGTGTCTGTGTTAGTGTCTGTGTTAGTGCCAGTGTTAGAGTCAGTGTTAGAGTCAGTGTTAGAGTCAGTGTTAGAGTCAGTGTTAGTGTCAGTGTTAGTGTCAGTGTTAGTGTCAGTGTTAGAGTCAGTGTTAGTGTCAGTGTTAGAGTCAGTGTTAGTGTCAGTGTTAGTGTCAGTGTTAGTGTCAGTGTTAGAGTCAGTGTTAGTGTCAGTGTTAGAGTCAGTGTTAGTGTCAGTGTTAGTGTCAGTGTTAGTGTCAGTGTTAGAGTCAGTGTTAGTGTCAG
>CM074921.1:28294286-28318093 GCA_037576815.1 Pangasius larnaudii
GTAAAGCTGCTTTGAGACAATGACATTGTAAAAAGCGCTATACAAATAAAATTGAAATTGAAATTGAAATTGAAATTATTTTTTACTCATGGATAGAATAAATATTGATTCAGTTAATGCAGAGTTGCATCATTTGGCTTAAATAAATAACATTAATTACTGAATTCTTTCATGTTTGTAAATACATTAAATAATAAAGAGACATTACTGTATAAAGTGTAAAATGTGTTAAATGATTTGTTGTTCTAGAGATAGAACTGAAAAGAAATGTACTGAATGTACTGAGAGCGAATGATTTGCATTATTTTAGCGTCGTTTGTAATTCTCTCTGTCAGATATTGATGTAAAAACAACTCAGACGACCTTACAGACAAACTCCAAGGACAGATTAATGGATTTTTTTTTGCATTTGGATCTAACTGCAATTAGAGCTCCTGATCCCCCGGAATCAATAAGCACGGAGGCAAAACGTAATTAGCGAGTGCAAATCTATTAATTACAGCTTCACTCATACACGATTTATTATCTGTTTTCCTCTAAGGACACACAAAACATTTTTCTCCACATTTCTTGTTCTTAGGTTTTGCCAAGAACACTTACTGGAGTAAGATTAAACCTGAAAATTATTCAGTTCACATAAACATATTTGTGTTGTTTATGATCAAATTATCCAAAATTCAATTGTTCTAATCGAATCGCTCCATGACCAGCCAGTACTGTGAGATTAGTTTCATCTAATTAACTAAAAGTTTAAAAAACACAGAGCTAAAATTAAGTTTATGGTATATAGCTTAGCTTATAGTTTATTTGTTTTTTTTTATAAAAAGCTGAATTTGTTTATGAATCACAGCGTTACTGCAGTCACTCGGATGATGTGTTCCAGCGGATGATGTAGAAGGTCAGACTGAAACAGAGGCTTGCAAGTGATGCTCATAAAAGCACTATTTAAATTTCAGCATTGCTGGAGTAATAAATACAGCTCAGGGCGCTGATTATCCCGGTTTAAAAGGTCAAAGGTCGACGCAATTAGCAGGAGAAGTCATTCAGAAAGAGGATTATTGAATTGTTTTATAGGCTCCATTTTTCATGCAGGATCAATGTGGTGCTTTATTGCAGGCTTGTAAAAACATCCTGACACTTTAGTGCACTCCGTAGGGACCCTACAGCACTATAACATCAGCCTTGTTAGTGTACAGACAGTAATTTGTAATTTAATAAAATAAAATCTTTGTATTATATTTACACTATTTTTCTCATTGTCATATTTTTGATTATATTTTAAAAACACTCTGCTGCTGGACAGAATTCATGTTTACCTGTTTTCACATGCGGCTGTTCTGTGATTGGTCAGGATTTGGGTGCGGTGTGTTTTGGTGCTTTGTTGCATTTTTAATAAAGGAGATATACAGTATGTAAGTGATCCACTCTGAGCTTCCGCTGTACACGTCCCTGTGAATGAGCTGTTACCATAGAAACGATAACGTATCAAAACGAGCGCATTAATATAAACCTAAAATAATTGTAACTGCAAACCAGTTTCTCTGACATTTCTTACAGAACTAATATTATTTTTATACCTATTTCTATTGTTCATGGGGCAGGGGCTGCTGGGGCCCCACATGGATGGCCTGAAGATCAGTGGGGTTGCTGGGGATGGTGCTGCTTGGGGACGTGGAGATGGCCTGGGGATCTCACATGGCTTGGGACTGCGGTTGCTGTGGTGGCTTTGGGGCTGCGGTTGCTGTGGTGGCTTTGGGGCTGCAGTTGCTGTGAGCAGTTTTGCACTCAGGTCTCCATCAGTGGACAGAATTAAAAGAAAACTGGATTTCAGGTGAAACTATAATCAATTTCCTGGTTACACAACTGCACTATTTGTCCATAGAGTGCACAGTTATAGAGGGAATGATTTATAATCGCACTATCCGTCACCCAGATGAGGATGGGTTCCCTTTTGAGGCCTGTTCCTCTCAAGGTTTCTTCCTCATATCATCTCAGGAAGGTTTTCCTTTCCAATGTCCATTGTTAAAAGTGCTATCCAAATAAAAATGAATAGAATACATTAGGATTTAAGGAACTGCTCCTATAGGTGGCGTTGTGTTAATTTTACTCTCTCTTACACTTTGACACAAAACTCCTGAACCGATTCAGTGGCTCAAAATTCTTTTTTGTCTCGTTAAAAACAGCTTCATACATATTTCTGTTTTAATAAAATTGTATTAAAGCTTTTATTTAAAAAAAAAGCCATGCCCATGCTGAACCACACCCATGCAGAGTCACATCCATGTGGAGTCACGCCATTATTCATTTGTTTTCTTGGTAATTAGCGAGTGGCTATTGAGGTATCTGTGTGTTGTCCAAGTAGCTCCTGTAGGTTCTTGTTGAATCCTTTCTTGATGGGTCCAAGAGCTCTGATCACCACAGACACAAGTCTGGTTCTGGCTCCCCATATCCTGCTGATCTTTCAGTTTTCACACGCCTGGTGAACTGGTCTTTGGCAAACTTATTTGCCTGAGTCACAATCATCTTGCTGATGAGCAGCTGGTCTTTGCATCCTCTTGAAGCCTTTTGACAGCATTTCTGTTCTTCTGGGAAGATACCATTCTTCAGCAGTAGATTCTGTTGGTGATGGCGGCTGTGAAGATGTTTTTGGGGTTGCTGCCTGGGTCCTGGATGGCATGATTTAAGGCACTTGTTGTTTTTCATCCAGAGCATCCAGAAGCTCTGAATTTTATCTGGGCCAGTGGATTTTCAGTTGTGACATTTTGGATCTCGCTAACTGTGAAGTCACTCCAAGCATCAGTTGGTCTGTGCCCTTCTTCCTCCTGCTGGATCCAAGTAGCTTTCATGTTGTGGGTGATGCTGTCTTCCAGGATTCCAGGATGAATTCTTTTAGATTCATTTTTCATTTTTTTTTCTTTTCTGAGAAGGTGGACCCTTAAGGGCACCTTTCTGTTCATTTAGTTGACAGTAGAACTTCTCTGTGTCTTCATGGAAGAGCTTGTTTTGGTGGTAGCTTTCTCTGCTTTGTGAACCTTCTCAGTCCCTGGGCTCTGACCTGAATCTTGATCAGTTGCTCAAGCTTGGTCGTGTTCTTTCTGTCTGCCCGATAATTGCAGTAGATGTTTCTGACCTTGATGTGTACTTATTTAGTTGTGACTCCCTTCTTCAGTTTACCTAATATTGAGAGGTCTTTCCAATGGTTTTATCTTTTAATCTTTTATCAAATCCTCTTCTTCCATGCTTGATACTCTTTCAAACTGCTGTGTTCATTCAGACTCTTTTTGAGGCCAGTGGAGTGGATTTCAAGCAGTTTGGCAGCGATGCGTGCCTCCTTGTCTCTAGCTACTCCACTTTCAGTGTTCTCCTCAATCTCAGCATCAGTAACTGATATTTCAAGGATGGTAGTTGGAGTGGTTGAGCAGTCTGGTGTTATTGATGATGTGCTGTTCTGCATCTGGACAGCCTCCAAGATCTTCTTGAGCTTGATGTTGTTTGTCTATAATCCATCTCCTGGTGGTCACTAAAGTGTTTGCATTGATGGCCAGGAAGATATTATGGTTCCGTCTATGCCAGATTGTGGATGCGCCCTTGACTACACCAATGTCTATGTTCTACTTGGCATAGTAGAAGAACCACATGACATTCTTGTGGTGTTCCTTCGTCCACTGGCTTCTAGCCTTGGAGCTGGTTTCTTGGGTTGTGGACTCTGCTGGAGATGTTGTTGCAGCCTCAGATCTGATAGCTATCTGAGATATTGCTTCAATCCCAGCTTGTTTGGCGTTCACTGTGAGAAGCTCTCCTTATTAATCCATGGGATGAGCGATGTGGCATTTTATTCGTTTGTTCCATGTTATCATATTTGTTTTGTTGCTCTATGCCCTGTTAGTCCCCAGGTGTGTCTCCCTTATGTGCATTATTATTATTATTATTATTATTATTATTATTATTATTATTATTATTATTATTATTATTATTAAATATGGCACAGATATCATATTGTATACCTTATTATTTTTATAAAATTTTCAATGTATGTGTGAAATTTTTGTGAGAAAGCTGTGGTTTTGTGTGGGCCGTGTTTTTAGCTCTAATAATCCCGACAGTGACAGTTTTTACATAAGTGGATGAGATCTCTGTTCTCTGTTCTCTGTTCTCTGTTCTCTGTTCTCTGTTCTCTCACGCTGCGTCTCTCACCATCATTTTTAATTTCCGTCTGTTTCTAATGGAAATGTGGAACGAATTCACCAACAAATCTCATGAGAAACACTAAAAACCTTCAGCATGTCACGCTCCTTGTGGACTGATATTATCTCCTTCTCTGCTGTGATGTTTGTTAGAAAGTGGTCAGAGACGCGTCCTGCTGCTCACTCATTATTTATTTCACTTTTTAATCTTGCGCCCCGGTGAGCTATTACGCTATTAGCCATGTGTTTTGTTCTCATGGAGCAGTGAATAGTCTTTTATCCAACTTGATGCTCTTTTGCATTTCAGGCTCAGATGGAGATTAGCACTGAGTGTGTGACAGAGTGTGTGTTCAAAATGTTAAAATAGAGCACCATTATATATTATACATTATATATTATACATTATATATTATACAGTATTTATTATACATTATATATTATACATTATATATTATAAACCTGCGACAAAACCTACAAAATAAAATGCTCTTAGCTTCCTAAAAAGAGTTCTTCTTGGAACCTTCCCAGGTTTTTCCCTCTCAAACGAGGACTTATAAATTATGCATCATGACCTTTTGACCTTTTGACCCTGTGATGTCACTCGTTCATGTCCTATAATGCTCCACCATGGAACACAGATGAAAGCCTGGGTTTTGTTGTGTCAGTGTTTACTGGCCGCTCGCGCGCTGTTAATGTGAAGCAGAACAAATGCAGAACAAGTCAGCGAGGAGACACGGTTCCAGCAGCAGGCTGTGATCTCAGTGCTGGAGAAATAAATAAAAAAATCAAAGCAATGAGAAAGCGACATGCGCGCACGTGTGTGTGTGTGTGTGTGTGTGTGTGTGTGTGTGTGTGTGTAACAGAGCCTCCGAGACTGTTTAGTCCTGTAATGACTTTATTTTTTTCCCACTGGAGGAGCGAAACGGCTCGGCCTGTCCACAGCAGAGGAATTTAATGAGCTCACATCTCTAATCACATGCTGGATCTTCATACTCACATGTAAACAAAAGCATTGTTAGCAGCGTTAACAGGCTGTTCTGTCGTTTATTTGAGCGCTGTGCATTGTGGGTAATGACACCAAGATTCCAGAGTGCAAAATGTCAGTTTAATTACAAAAGGACATATAAGCAATATTTAACCGAGTGCAAAAGGAACATAAATCATATTTACGTCCTCGTTAAAGGAGTGTGTGTGTGTGTGTGTGTGTGTGTGTGTGTATACGAGACCCCAACTTGAAGATATTTACTAAATATTAAAATATATAAACAAAGCAGATTTCAGAATTTTATAAACCACACAATAGAGATGTAATGCTCTATAATTAGAACTAGATTAAAATTTCCTACAGAACACGAGAAAGAACGAAAGAAATAAAAAAGAATGGAAGAGAGAGAAAGATAAGAACAAAAAGAAACAGAAAGAGAGAAAATAAAGAAAAGAATTTTCAGCGTCCCTTCCCGAGTTACATGAAGACCAACATTATAAGGTGGATTATATGCAATATAAAATAAGTGATATGAAAATATAAAATGTATTTTCTGATTATTTTCCACAGATCAAGGAACAATAAATGAAAGAAAGAAATAATAATAAAACATAATTAAAAAAATAGACATCTTACTTCTTTTTTTTAGTACATTTGAACAATTTGCAAAACAATAAAACAAATTAAAAACTAATTTTCCTATTTAAATATTTTAAATCTGAAAGTTTTTAAAACGTTTCCGTATCTTCTTCGTCTGAAGGATTTGTTGTTCTTGTACTGAGGTATAAATCGTCTGCGTTTGTTGTCACTAATCCCAGTAAAGCTCAGTGTTGAAGCGCGAGCTGCTCTGTGTTCGATATTAAACAGATTTAATGTGGATAAAAAACAATTCCCTTCATTGTGATAACAGTCGAAACCAGAATTATAAAAATAACATTTCACATTTTTACTGTGTGTGAAAAACAAAGTGGTGTGTGATGAAGGAGAATCGGAGACGGGATGAGGTTTGATCTTCAGGCTTCTGGAGCTGATGATGTGTGATTAATGAAGGAGAATCAAAGCAGGAGGATCAGAGGAACGACACGAAACACAGTTTATCAGGTGTGAAACACGTCACGTTAAAATACCACAAATCTAATATTTCAGCATGAATCAGATACGAAAAGAGTTTTCAAAACTAATTATTTTATTTCTTCATTAATATGTAATTAAAGATTGATGGTTATGAAGGAGGTCAGGATGCTGAGAGTGAAAGTGATGTGGCCTTCAGTGTAATGAGGGAAAAAACATGAATAATTAATTAACCCAATGTGTATTTTCAAATGAATATAATGCTGTATTTGAGATAATACTAAAACTACTAATAATAATATAATTAGACAGTTGGAATGAATAGACAGGAAAACAACACAAAGGACCAGGAAGTGAAAATAAAAGTCACAGTAAGAGCACAGTTAAAAGCACTGTGATATTTATTTATTTATTTAGTAAATCAGTATTTTTTATATATGCGCCTGTACAAGATGATATCACTTATATATAATAAACACAGGAAACACAAGGAAACAGGAGACTCTGAGATTCAGGTGATGAGCTTCTCAGTGATTTGGCCTCAGAGCCGTTTAACAGCTCGGCTCTTTTACTCAGAGGGCGGCGCTCAGATGTGCTCATTTACTCTGGTAAAATATTCTCCCTTTCTTTCCTCTCTGTCTCACTGAGTGGTGCAGGGGGACAGATTATTACCCCTCAGTGAGCAGCTCAGCGGGAGACGGAGAGAGAGACGCTGCTGTAATGGCCATCGCTCGGGGAGGCGCTCATTTAGCCGACACTCAGACCTCGATGCGGCCTCATCGACACGCTGTATGGATTCTTTCAGTTTCACGGATATTGATATGTAATTGTAGCAGACTTGTGTTTCCTCTGAACTGAGATTTTAATAAATAAAACTTCCTCCACTCACCTCACAGTCTCTGTGTACAGCACACACTAACCTCATTATTCTCCATCATTACTGTAAATCCTCACTTAATCTTAGCTAAATGTTTTGATTTGAAAATCCATTACAATGTAAAATAAAGATTTGATCTTAGCAGAGCGTAAAATTAAAAACCTTAATCTACTTCACACACATTTATTCCACAAACACGTATTCTGATTAAACTGCAGCTAAAATATTTGCATTTCTTCTCATTTAGAAATCAATATAACATAACATCAGTTCTTTACTCTTCAGCACAAAATGTAATGTATTTTACAGCTGTTTATATCATGCTCCTGCTGAGTTCTGCGCTCTGATTGGTCAGAAGGTGTTGATTAATTCTCTATAACAGCAGCTCTGACAGTAGCGCAGGTTTCTATTAATGCACTGGTTCTAATATGTTATCGTTTCTATAGCAACAGCTCATTCACGTGTACAGCGGACGCTCCGCTGATAATAAACAGATTAAAACCGTGTGTAATAGTTGATCTCTCAGGGGACATTTACTTAACATGTATGGAAGGAGTCTCCAGTGTCAGCGCTTTGTATCAGTCAGAGGTGAAGCTGTAACTTTAAGTTTTCCGACATCTTCAGGACGGAGGAGTTTACGCTTCTTTGCGGTTTCTCAGTAAAATGCGGAACAAGCTGCGTTTATTTCTCTTATTAACTTGAAGAGAGAGAATAAAGAGACGCTGGTGAGGGAACGACTGTTTATAGCTGCTGTAACGTAAGCGACAACAGGAACTAACTTATTTCACCAAAGTTCCATTAAACATTAAATGTAACTATAAATGGATAAAAAGTATGATGCCTTGTTCTTTAAAAATTTTTAATTGTTGGTAAATTGCTGTGGTGTAAGAGGAATAAAACACTTGGGGACGTGCTGTTACAGGAAAATAATCAACTTCAGGGTGGTAACAGTAAAATACACACACACACACACACACACACACACACACACACACACACACACACACACACAGTGTTTATTACGTGTACAGAACATCCTTCACTGCACGACTAATAACTAGTCGTATATGTTCTCACTCTTTGTGTGGTGATGGTTGGAGAGGACAGAAATCTGTAGATGTTCCTGGAGGAACTGGACATTCTGCCTAAAGGAGATCCACTTCCTGCTGAAAAGAGACCCTTTAATCCGATCAATACAGTCTGCTAATCTCAGCACAGGCTGTAAAGATTTCCTCTTCACCAGCGTCATTAACATGAAGCCAGCTGGAGGATGAGGTCGGATCTGAGGCACAGCGCTGCCGTGACCAGCCTGTAATCCACCCAATTTGCAGTGGACTGTAAGTGGAGAAAATAAGGATGTGTGTACAGGGTTATTAGAGCAGGGATGCTGCTGAGGCTTCATTACTCACTTTCGCTTTACTGAGGTCGATCAGAAGCTCCCAGCTGATCCTGAGGTCACAGCACGTCCCTGAGACGACGCTTCACAGCTCTGCTTCAGAGGAAGAGCAATCGATCTGTATACGGCCGAGCGCAGAGCGACAACGTGCTGCGAACGACATCACAACATCTGCATTCACTCTCCGTTCAATCACGCTGCAGAGGACAGAACAGTTAAGCTCTTCCACCTGTTAGGTGTTTTGACGACTGCAATGAAAAAAAAAGAGCATCTCCACCCAGAACTGCATTGCTACAGAAGTCTAAACGAGAGGATGGAGCTGCACTATAACCGCAACACATCTGGATGCAGAGTGAGTCGGGAAGGTGCAAAAATCACCTCCGGTTACCTGCTGAAGAATCAGGAAGGTCAAGAATGAATAATTCATAGTCAAACATTCCTCACTAATGTTACAAGGACACGTGAATCAAAATAATTTTTCTTCACTACACTCTGATAAAAATAGTTAAATCTGCAACCCTTAAAGTAGCAGCTCTCAAAGTGGGTTCTGGAGAAATCAATATTATTATATTTATTATTAAGCTCTTGCTATTATTATCCTGTTTGACTGAAATATCACTTCAAATAAATGAGTTTATTCATAAATAAAAAATGTCAAGTTCAGGACTAAAAAATCTCAACATCTCAAACAAACAGATAGTTTTGTACACATTTAGATAATGTGTCAGTGGAATTTATTCTATAACTGAAGTGTTCCCTGGCGACATGGCCGTGGAGAACCGGTGCCTTAAAGGAGCTTCGGTTTCCCTCTGAGGGAACTTTCTGCTGTCAGAGAGGGTTCCATGTGGAACTTGATTATGGAGCTAAGAACACTTAATTATCTTAAAAAACTTTTTTCTTTCTCCAGTATGAAGTAGATGTAGCTTTTTACCTGCATGACTTCAAACATCTTATACCGTTCTATTCAAAGCTCAATATTCAGCTGGGAATTGTGAAAGATTTCACTATAAAATGTGAAAATCCCCACTTCACTGTTTCATTTCAGACTGCTGATGAGTAAAAGTGCAATGATTAACACGTGTGTTTCGACTGAAACAACCGTGCGGTGGTATAGCGAGTACCCGGGTCCATCCTGAGCTCAGGTTACACCTGTGTGGAGTTTCATGCATTCTCCTGGATTGGCTATGCTAAATTACCCCCAAGGTGTCTTGAATCTTGAGGAGATTTACCGAAGAGTATTTACCAAATGCTTTTAGCAGAAAGTTCCACAATGAGAGCAGAGGAAAGATGTGCTGAAGTTACTTATTTGCTGGAAGAACCTTTTAAAACCGAGCTATACTCCTGAATAATTCACATAAAAAATGAAAGTGCACCTTCCTGCTGGGATTCTCATTAGACAAGCATATTCACAAATAAATCTTAAAGGACAAAGACAAATGAAGTTGTTTACACCAACACCCTCTCGTCAATTCACTTTGTTTTCCTGAGCAGACTTGAACCCTGAACACGCTGCAATGGCCCCCCTGATCACTAATTACATTCCATATCTGTGTACGTTGGAAAAGTAATAGCGAGGCGTCGTGATTGTCATGTCAGTGCATTAGTGAACCCATCAGGTACAAAATAATAATAGACCTGCACAATTACTTAACCTGTGAGGCTGAAAGTAGCAGCACACACGGGAGAAAGGTCACGTCAGGAAGACCACTAACATCCCGAAGGTCGGGTGATGACTACCTTCAGCATTACGCTGGAACGTTTCTCCACACCGGGCCAGGTCATGTCCTGCTTACATCCTGTTTGAACTAAAACAATTCTTCTAACACAAAACTTTAGATGATGTTTATGCCATTTTGACCTCAGAGAAGGAAGAGGAAAATATTAGAGACCAGAAGATTCAATATTTAACAAGTCAGTTATGTGCTACTCCATATGCTAATCCAGGATGCTTCCTAACCTGAGAACATTTAAACGAGTTCGACTGGATAAAACAAGCCTAATACCTTAATACTCTCCGTTAGAGTCGGGTACATCTGCACCCGATACAGTCCACACCTCTGATTATCACCAGTCATTACGGAGCTCTGACTGAGACGTGACCCCAGTCACAGCTGCTGCTGTTGCTGCTGTTTTTATTGCTGCTGTTGTTTTTATTGTTGCTGTTGTTTTTATTGTTGTTAAGCCTTCTTAAGAAACCTGATATCTACAGTTTCCTCAGGTGAAACTACAAACTCTGTTCCAAAGACATCGCAAACCGTACATCTTAACCTCTGCAAAGCGCTGACACTGGAGACTCCTTCCATAGATGTCAAATAAACATCTCCTTACAGACGATTCCACCATATCATATTGATTATTACAGACATTAAATGTAACTATAAATGGATAAAGTGTATGATGTATGATTCCTCACTAAATGAGTGACTGTGGGTTGTTTGAGTCTGCAGTGGTTAGTGTTGTCTCCTCACAGCTCCAGCGTCTCTGCTCTGATCCTGAGCTCAGGTTACTGTGTCTGAGCTTCACAGAAGCTCCATGACTGTTACTGAATGGATAATAAATCAGGTGAAGTGGAGCTGAGGCAAGTTCTGATGCTATAAAAACTCCTGAGTCAGTCTGTATCTTAGAGCTCTGTTCCAATCTTCTAATTTTAGCGAAACCCGTCCTGCATGACACCACGTGTGCACCAGACGCCATCGTCGACTCAACAGCTTGATGAAATGAGCCCCTTTCTGTCGCTGCAGCTGTCTGAGCAGATTCATTATGTTGATTTACAGACTTAAAGTAGGGGGTCTCCAGCGTAATTTCTTGTCTTGTAATAGATCGGATGTTCCAGCTGAGATTTTAATTACGATATACATCAGTACTATTACACAGATATTAATAGTTTGGCTATAATCATTGACAGCTATTTCAAATTAATTGAGAAATAATGAAGTTTCAGTGAAAACAGAACAGATTCCTTCAGATACAAGAGACAGAACAGAGTGTACTTCTAGCCGATAATGCACCCACACACCGTTCATTATATATAATAGCTCGGGTATATGACTACATCAAAGTTTTAAAATATCTCTGGTGGTGTGACTGATCAGTGCTGAGGAGAGAACCCATGTGATTTTACATTCTGCTCAGCTGTACATTTCCTCCATTGTTAATCAGCTCTCAGAGTGCATTAGTCCGGCTGATATGACAGCTGTTTCACACCCCTCCGCTAAGTGGCTAGCCGTGGAGCACTATTCCATCCCTAAAGTCAAGGGAGTGTGTGTCCTAATTGCTGATGCTGTATCCTCGGCCCCTCTGAGCCACGTCGCTCTCTTTGTGGGTTACATAATCCATTAGCATAAATCAGAAGCACAGACACCGACAGGTAATGCATGAATAATTAAAGGTCACCACATTAGCGGCTGTGTGCAGGCATGAGAGCCGAGCCAACAAAGGAAACGCTAATAAAAAAAGGAGAAGAAAGAACCTCTCCAGAATGAACAGAATTAATGTATGTATGTGAGAGTACTAGTGTGCATGTCTACAGGTCTGACATAAACACACACACACACACACACACACACACACACACACACACACACACACACACACAAATGATGGTCTTGTCACTGATGCTGCTTCAGAAGAGTTTCTGAGCTTTAAAGCTTTAAAGGCAGCAATGAGTCACAGATATCTGGCTAACGTACTCAGACCTCGAAAGCTACGTTACCCGACATTTGGATGAAATTTACTACGTGCAATTAGTTTTCATTTACTGTTTTATGCAAAAATCGAAGAAAAACCTAACTGTAGTTTCATCTTATCCTGTCATATACAGCCTCTCATTAATGTGTACAGAGACATTATGAAGAAAAATAAATCTTGGAGAGACACAGCAGACCTGAGAATGAAGCTAGTACAAGCACAACGTAAATCATTTAGCTGTGCAATATTTATTTTGTGGTTAACTGGTTAGCTTTAGAAGCTACTGTATAAATACACACAGCTAATACTGGTTCTAAACAAAAGGCCACGCCCACAAGCGCGCTACTCGCCCACAAGCGACAAACTACAAGCTACACGTCACCTTTGTAGTGTGAACATGGTGTTAGTCTACAGGCATTAAAGCAGTTTCATCAGCGCTGAGGGATTATGGAGTGAATATTCTGTGACTGCATTTATTTATATAAACAGCTTCCTCTCGCCTGCTGTGCTGCTGGAGTTCAACACTATTTTCCTCCAGACTGGCTGCAGCACCAGAGCTGATACACAGGATTATGGGATACATACTGCACAGGATTATGGGATACATACTGCACAGGATTATGGGATATATACTGCACAGGATTATGGGATACATAAGACTATAAAGGACAGAAGCACGCTGCCTTCAGGATCTCAGCACACTGCATTATCAGACCTGGATGCTTTCCTGCCTTAGTATCAGCTTGAATTGGAGTTGGTACGTACATCAAACTCTGTTCTCCTCATTAACTCTGCTTTCCAGCTCTATATTGGAATCTTCACTTCCTGTTGGGTTTCCATCAGCATTAGTCTCTTTGATGCAAATTATCTACAGTCAGAAGGAACCTGGGGAAATATGTACAGGAGTTCTTGCAGTAGTGTTCTATTAGTGTCCTGGTACTGAGTGTTCTTAGCCTAGATGTTTTCTTCACAGTAAGTAGGATCCTACACTGGCACTCTGACCACGCCCACCCACACCCACAGACACTCTGACTCCGCCCAAATACTTCTGCAGAAACTCTGACCATGCCTGTCCAATACTGCAGATGCTATGAACACAGTCACTCTGACCACGCCCAGGTTCTCCCACAGTAACTCTGACCACGCCCAGGTTCTCCTACAGTAACTCTGACCACGCCCAGGTTCTCCCACAGTAACTCTGACCACGCCCAGGTTCTCCTACAGTCACTCTGACCACGCCCAGGTTCTCCTACAGTAACTCTGACCACGCCCAGGTTCTCCCACAGGAACTCTGACCACGCCCAGGTTCTCCTACAGTAACTGACCACGCCCATCCGTTTATCACAAATAGAAGCAAATAATAACTAACTTATTCACTGTTTAAATACTTTACACAGCAAAAAATAGTGAAAATGAAAATATCTTAAACATAGTTATATTAATCTGATATTTTCTATTATAAGTTAACAGTAAATGAAATATAAGATTAATAAACCCATTTCTAGACATTTTTACTAGTTTCAAATAGCTTGAAATAGTCTTGTTCTATTGGCAAATAATTTTGCTAATTGTATGCATTTATTTCTAGGAAGAAGAAACATTAGCTGCCAATAGAATTAAAACGTATAAAGCTTGGAATGAGTAAAAGCATCTAAAACAAGCTGAAAAATCTTATATTTGATTTATAATAATCTCAGAGTAAGAAATATTAGATACATTTGCTCATATTCAAGATATTTTCACTTGCTAAGAAATCATTATTTGTGATATAGGCTCCTTGTTTACGCTTATGACATTCTTATGAAGTATCACTACACCTTTCTTCCAGATGTGAGGATTAGATATTAACTAAGAAAGAGTGAGTCACATGCTGTGTCGTCTCGATTACCTGATTTCACCTGAAACTTTCACGACTGAATTTCGGCTTTAAGTTGGCGAGGTTGTGATGTGCATCTGGGTGCTAGTGGGGGTTTATTTCTGGTTTCATAGCAACTCAGTTACACTGAAATGACTGACATGTTTTAAGGGCTGAGTATAAATATACATTTTAAATCTACATTATAATAACTGAATATTTACTCGCAATAACACACTGGTATAAACTAAATTTCACTGTGACGTCTTTATCTCTACTGAATGATGGGAAGATGCTTTGACTTCCTATTACTAAACACACTGATGTGCTATTATTAGAAATTTCAATATGGCCTGGATTACTGAAAGCCTTCATAAACATTTCCCTGGATGAAGTGGAGTCAGAGCCGGGAAGGTGAGTCAGAGCCGGCTGGCGGGTTCTAATGGAGTGTCCAGCCGTACTCTGGGGGACGAGTGGGGTTTAGAGAAACTGCGCTAACAGTACTCTCAGCGCAAGCCGTGGCAGCTCCACTCAGGCATTAATTACACTGGAAGGGAATTTATTCTGACTGAAAGTCTCGGGAGACGGACACATGTGAGCCGGCTGAAGAAACAGGTCAACACTGTTGGCTACTTCAGGTGCTGCTGAATAAGACTGAGAGAAAACCTGGGCTTTGTTGATTGTAAGATTGGAAGCACTTGCCAGGAATCCAGTCAGTCACCTGAGAACAGTATGAATAATCAGCTTTTTCAATTTCAGTCTTACAATCTGACAAAACTCAGACATTTTTAAATAATGAGATGGAAGACCATGGAATTGGTCATCTGTGTTTGGCTTGTGGTTTGGTATAAAACATGGACACATTTGGGAAATGAAATGCAAAACTCTGATGAGCGATGCATTATATCATGAGATCTCATCGACAGCATCATGAAGAACGATGAAACTTTTACACAAACTGTTGCAGACAGATCAGCAGGTCATAGTGCTCGACTGGCTTCATGCTGTGAAATCAAACACACAGAAAAGCTGTAGCTTTTAATTTCAAATGAAAAACACTAAACTTACACTTCTGTCATCTGTCCTTTTGTGTAATGTGTACTCTGATTGGACAACGTGTGTTTAGTCTTTTTGCAATTTGGTAAAAAATAAAAATGATATCATGAAAATCATAGATAGAGTGAAAAATATCAGCGTAAACGGAGGTCAGATCTAGGGGGCGTGTCCCTCTGTGTAATCACCTGACACGGCTGTCACTGATTGGCTGCATGAATCTACAGTCTGGGTGAGAAAGAGATCAGCCCCAGCCTCGCTTCTCGCTTCTTCACACCATGCTGTGTGTTTTTATTACGGCCTGTTGGTGGTGCTGTTGCGCTCGATTCTACAAAAATACAAAATGATTCACTTTAAAAGATTTAACAGCAAATAATCTGATGTGGAGCCAGAAATAAAACCTTTTACTGATGTGTGTTTACACGGGGGAGTAGCGTTTATACCAGCTGCTCCTGTTCTGTGTGTACGTCTTTACAGAAAAAAAAAAATCAACAACAAAATAAAGACAACGTTCTTCTCAGAACAGAGAGTGCAAGCAAACGCTGGTGAAAAATATACGTCACATTTATTTCAGCGTTCACCATGACATCACAGATTCTTTCTCTTTGTCTAATGATGCACTTGGGCACTACAGGTGAAACCCCGCCCTCTAGCCTACCTTGACCACACCCACTTGGACCAGCCTTGCATGTGCATCAGAAACTGACAAACACACAACATAGAAAACCCTCTGACACACACACACACACACACACACACACACACACACAAACCACTTTTAAATTAACATGATGTACAAAAAGGAAGTCTGGAAAGACTCGGCACTATAAAAACAATTCATTGTTGTTGTTTTTGTTTGTTTGTTTCTTCTTTTCTTCTTCTTGTCCTCCATCTTGCTGTCTTTCTAATTGTGTGAATAAGAAACAATGCACTTATCTACGCTGAGCTTTAATGGCTTCACTCGTTTAGGCAGCCATGGGTTAAAGGGATGGAGACGTGTCAGATGAAGAGTCTCAGTCCTCAGTGTTCCCGGCGCTCAGTGAAGGCTGGATTTGACGGAAGTTCAGCAGTTTGTGGAATATAAGGACTTTCTATGCACAATGCACGATACTACACTGATAATGAGAAGAAAAACTGCAACAGAAATCAGTAGCATAAAAAAATGGATGGATTCCTGGTTGAATAAAGAAGCACTTGCACTTGGCCAACTCCTACGTCCTGGAGATGGTTCAGGCCAACAAGGCAGTCTGTATGGTGTAGGGAGAGTCCATTCCCTCCACACAGGGGGCAGAGTTACATGGTGAAGACGCCTCACCATGGGGCAGAAGGCACCATCAGGACCGTCAGGAGTAGAAGAGTCCATGCGAAGCCTGATGGCAGATTATGCACAGAACGCTGCTGACTTTTCGCCCTCACACCTACAGAACAACAGAGAGACACTGAAACACTCACATCCTCCTGTGTTTATATTTTTAACCTCTTAATATGAACATAGAGTGACTGTAGCTTTCTCAGAAATATATGGTTTACTGAAAGTTAAACTCCAAGAACTATTTCAAGAACAAGTCTTTTTTCCTCCTCAAAGGCTCGTTAAGTCCATTGTCCATGTACACTTTAGATTTATCCTGTCACATTAGCGTTAATTGGTTTTTCTGCCGTGTAGGTGTGTGTAGAGAAAAGCTAATTAAAGAGACATTAAGCTGAAGTACAGCTGTGGCTTTACTAACTCAATTAACCTTCATGTTTTCTTCACTGCCTACAAATGGAGGTGTTATTGAACTATGTCTCTCCTTTAGCAATATAACTTTTTTATTTTAAATTACATCACAGTGCTGTCAAATGCTGCATTCTGATTGGTCAGAAGGTGTTGATTAATTTAATATAACAGCAGATCTGACAGTAGTGCAGCTGCAAATGACAGGTTTATATTAATGCACTCTAATACATTATCTTTATTACGTAATTGTAATTAATAAGTTGAAGTTTTCTGTACAGAGACCTTTATGTAACATGTATGGAAGGAGTCTCCAGTGTCAGTGCTTTGTAACAGTCACAGGTGAAGCTGTAACTTTAAGTTTCCGACGTCTTCAGGACAGAGGAGTTTACGCTTCTTTGTGGTTTCTCAGTAACATGCAGAACAAGCTGCGATTTATTTTTTCTCTTATTTACTTGAAGAGAGAGAATAAAGAGGCTGGTGAGGGAACGACTGTTTATAGCTGCTATAATGTAAGCGACAACATGAACTACTGTAACTTGTTTCACAACATTAAATGTAACTATAAATGGATAAAACGGATCACACCACCCCATCACTTAGTATTTTACCATAATAGCAACACACAGTGTTTATTAGTTACTTATCCGATGCAGATGATCTTCTTTTCAGCCTCACACTAAACTCACACTACACTGCTTTTCATTCCTGTTCATTAGTGAGAAGTTAAGATGGTTAGAGGTCATGTGACATGGTGTTCAGGGAAGAGGAAAAGCACCTGAGGAAGTGAGCACTCTGATTTGAGAGCTGGCTGCTCCCTCGCCTCCTTCACTGATGGCACACACTTCAATAATATAAGTTCCTCCTTCTGGTAGCGTAAGAACCGCAGCCGTGTTCGGCGTCCTCATGACCTGACTGTGACCACGCCCCTCCTGACGTAATAATACCTGAAAAAATACATTCATTTTATTAATTAGTTAATAACAAACACCACCATACACAAATGTGTGTGTGTGTGTGTGTGTGTGTGTGTGTGTGTGTGTGTGAATCGCACCCTATAGCCGATAACATCTGACTCGTTGCCCAGAGCCTTCACTGGGTCCCAGGATAAGGAGACATTATTCCCCTCCTGAATCCACATCACATTGGCGGGTGGAAGACTCGGAGCTGGAGAGAGAAAGACAGAGAGAGACGTGACTTTGAACAAAACCCTTATTTGTACAACAATCTTCTTAAAAAACACAATTATTATGTATAAAAGCATTTTATTTAGGAAAGACAGCTTCTGTTAAAAGAGTAACATTACTGATTCCTTTTCAACAGCACATAAAACCTCGCCCTGCCCCAAAGCCGGCAGAAGTCCTGCAGGTCTGAGTCCAGCCTTCAGTCCGGTTCTTAGCATCAGATCTGGGTTCAGCATTTCACTGCCTTCCATTTTGTTTTCTCGTGTGATCCAGGTAGCTAGTTTGGCCTGGCATATGAAAATTTTCAGTAATTCAGTAGTTGAATAAACTTCTTTACCCACTTTACTTTAAAATGCCAGTAAGATCTGGTCTCTGTGGTGCTGGAGAACATAAAATCTACTGTAACCATGTGATGGTCTGAAAAACCACTGGGGCATATAAAACGCTTTACAATTTTGTTCCTATCTTTGTATTTTTTGTTCCTAATATAAAATCTGTCTATTCCAGCAGCACTTATTCTTGTTTCAGTTGTTTTTGGCCATGTGTATTGCTTTACACCCACGTTCTTTTCTCTCCAATGATCTGTAAGTCCACATGCTTTAATAACTCCATCTAATACTACAGAGGGCTGTACGTGTGGTTCTTCTGCATCCCTGTTGACTCTAAAGTCTGTAGTGCAGTTCCAATCTCCACCCATTATAGTCAGGTTACTGCCATATTGTTTCAGTGCATTTCTTACTTTATAAAACATCTTCACTCACTCACTGTCTGCAACTGAGGCATAAACATTTAAAAATAGAAAACCTGTTCCTGTGATTTCTGCTTGTTCCATTAAAACTCGACCCTGCTCTAGCTCAGTGCTCTGTGATAGTTGCTCTTAACCTTTCTGAAAATAAAACTGCTACTCCAGCAAGTAGTCCCTTAGTCCCATGACTAAAAAGGAGTTGGTCTTCTCACCACATCCCCCATTCTGTCTCATTTTCTTTGTAGCTATGTGTTTCCTGTAAAAAGACTACATCAGTGTTTTTGTGTTTAATAAATTCTGACTACAACTCGTTTGTTCCTTTCCCTGCCCCCCCACTGATATTAAACATTCCTGCTCTCAGCTTCTCTTTAAGAATGAATAAGAAGAGGAAAGAGAGAACAGTGAGGACAGCTGTACAGAAAAGAGACAAACCCATGCCATTTGACTTGGCCATTTTAGCTTTTAAAGGTTTTCTTTCTGTAGCTTTGTTGCCATTTTTTGTAAATGGTATCGCTCAGTTCTGCCAAAGTAGCACCTTTTTCCTAGCTTTGATACTGATATTAAAAATTGATCAGAGTCTGGAAAAAATCAGCGAAGCCCACAACCTTGCCAACCTCTCATCTAGGAAATTATTATCTCATCTAAAGAGTACATCGAAACAACTGCAGTACTCTTTTTCTTCACAGCTGCAACGCCAGGGCTGTTCGCTGCCTCCACAGCACCATGCTCCCTACCTACACCCGCAATCTCCGTAGCGTTTCCAACATTCTCCACAACCACATCAGCTTCGAGTGTTCTCGAGTGTTCTCCCTGTCCATTTTACTGCTCTCCTCAACCACCACAGCATTCTCCAGAATCATACCTGTGTTTTCTGTAGCCGCACCAGCCTCCCCCATTGTTCACCAGCACTTTTCATTACAGCAGCAGCATTTTATGCAAAAGCACCATCATTCTCTACTGCTGCATCACTGCTCTCCTTTATTTTCCTCCACCACAACTTCCTCAACTATACTGTCCTCCAGCTGTGAAGCCTGGAACGCAGCAGCTTCATGCACAGGTTCAGGATCACTGCTTTGTCCTGCCTCTTCATCCTCAGCACCAGTGGGCAGATGAGCCTTTTATGCCTGATGTCTCCACATTCAGAGCATTTCATGTTCCCGGTGCTTGCATACAGCATGTAGGATTCTTCATGTGTGATTCTGAAGGTGATCTCTAATTAGAGCTCCTTCAGAAACATCAGCACACGGCGCCTGAACAACAAGACGTGCTTCAGCTCCGGGTGTTTACAGTTTAGTGACACGGTTTTAATGCCGCTTGCTAACTTTCCGACGTGAGAAGGTTCGCTCTATGTGCTCATTAGCTATGAAATGTGGGACGTTTGAAATCGTAACCCGGCTAGTTACAGAAACTGGTAGTGAGAACAGAAAATATTTCCACTCCACTCAGATACAATCACCTCAGTGTGACTCAACGCGGTGTGTGTTCTCTGTGTTCGGTTGGTGGTGTTTTGTGTACTCACGGTTTTTCTTGGTGCTGGTTCGGATGGAGGCGCTCGGTGGTCCCTGCCCGATGCTGTTGAAGCCCTTCACCGTGATGTGGTACTGCGTGTTCCCCTCCAGTCCTGAGATCAGCATGACCGTCTCATTCCCCACCGTCCGCTTTTTCTTCCCTGCCTCCTCCTGCTCCGAGTCCCTCCAGTAGTTCACCTGTTAGAAGATGAAAAACACTCTGAATACCAGACTCATTCAGAGAGACAGAGAGAGAGAGAGAGAGAGAGAGAGAGAGAGACAGAGACTTGCTCATGAGAAAAAGAAAAAAGTCTGCTAATGTTGTCGAATATTACATCATTTAGTTTAAATAACTGTCATGCATTTTGCATGAATAGCGTAATAGCTGAGCGTGTAATATCCTGCAGCGGTGAAGGGCGATGATTCCTCTTCCTGAGGACACAATGGTGCTGTTCCCTTTTATTAGATAATCTTTCTTTATTCAGACCACACACACACACACACACACACACACACACACACACACACACACATACAAGCAATAAAAAAATCCTGTTAAACATACACACTAAATATATAAACACACAACAAAACAATTCAACCAATTCATACACACACACTGAAATGACTCTTACTACTGCTCTCTCTCTGTCTGTCTCTCTCTCTCTCTCTCTCTCTCTCTCTCTGTCTCTCTCTCTCTCTCTGTCTCTCTCTCTGTCTCTCACCTCGTATCCTTGCGGTCTTCCCGGCCCAGGACTGGGTGCTTTCCACATGATCTTGACCTCAGAAGAGGACATGGCAGATGCTTTCACATCAGACGGCGCTTCCCGTGGCTCTGTGTTTAAAGGTACAGAAGAGATTTGCAATTTCTTGCAATTTCAACTCGTTAACTTTACTTAGTCTCCTCAACTACCAGTTCCTTCCCCGTTTACAGAGTGACGTCACATCGACATGGTAAACAGTGTAAAGTTCCTCTTCTCTACTTTTGCTTGAGTTTATAGCAGTATTGGCTTTAGATCAGTTCATATACAGACACAGTACTGGGTTAAAGCTATAACACTGCTATAAGCTATGACTGTACTAATCACTGTTCTGAGAAGCTAATCATCAGCATTAGAGTTATCACTAACTTTAGCTGGTTAGCTTGTTGCTAAGATATTCGCTATTGTCTGCTGTTGCTGCTGTGCTGAAATTTCAGTCCACGATGTTGCATGAATGTTTGAAGGTCACTACAGTAGAACCGAACCAGGAGCCACTGAGGTCTGTGACTGTTAAAGTGCAGTTAAAGTAGCTGTTTATGAACTTTACATGTTCTGACAGACCAAACACCCTGTGAGACACGAGTTAGTACAGCAACAGAAATGAAAACTTTTTGTTCGTCAATCAGCCAGCTACAGTTCCAGGATAGAAATATCTGCTGCTGAGCATTCGTTCAGATGGTTGTAAAGAGTTGGCTCCTCCGTATCCTTACCTCCTTCTGCGGAGAACACAGTGACCACTTTACTGAAGGGTCCGTCTCCCTTGTTGTTGTACACACCAACCTTCACCTCGAATGGGGTGAGAGGCGGGAACGTCTCGTCCCTGTACTTATACGTGGTGGAGTCTGCTGACGTCACCATCTTTTCCTTCCACGCTCGTGTCCCATTGGCACGAAACGCCACGATGTAGCCGAACCCATCTCCGTTCTGGAACTCTTCAGAAACAGGCTGAAAGAAAGAAAGATCCGGTAAGGAAAAGAAAAAAATGGATGCTGAGGCAGTGAATTATTTATTTCTGCAGAACTGTTAATATGTTTGGAGCTCGTAGACAGGCAGCAATGGAGAGACATGACATTAGCAAATGACTCGGGTAATAAGAGACCAGCTGAGATTGGGGAAAAAAATGAGAGAAACTGCTCTTTATAGGGGATGGAGTTAAAAGCCTGCCCTATTTTTTTCCTCACCTGAGACCACAGTTTGCCCAAAAATTCACTTCCTGTAGGATCAGTCCAGCTCAGGTTAAAGCAAACTTAATAAGCGAAAGATTCACAGCCATTTCCACCATGTCCACGTCAATGCAGATCCTCAACATGGCTCCACATTCCTCAAAAACTAAAGCTTTGCTTTAAACATGTTCACGTCTTCTTCAGGAACAAGCTGAAGCTTTGAAATAATAAATGGCTTCAGTCTCAATGTTTTAGAGCTAAATAACATCCTTTGTTAGACGGGAACACACTAAATGGCATGGATTTGCATCAAAATGTCAGGACGTCCCCTGTGGATTCTAGAGATTTTCAGCTGTAATGAAAGAAATCAGTTGTGAATGTCACATCACACATCAATTAAACACGCTGTAAAGCGCAGTGTGAGTAAACGGCAGGCTGTGAGCAACGTCTGAGCTACAGTCATGATGGGGAATTAAAGGGAAGCTGGAAAGATCTTTTACCCACAATGCTGTGCAGTCAAACTGGATCACAGTAGATACATTATTATAAAGCTTTTTCACTTTCTGTGTCTAATCAGTGGTCTTTTTGCTATAATATGCAGAGGAAATGCATAAACAAACAAACAAACAAACAAACAAATAAATAAATATTTCTCAGGTTTCTCCTTTAAAAGGCGATCTGATGTTTTTCCTAAACAGGTGACATGAGGAGCCGTCTACAACACCTGCTAGCCATTTAATAGCACCAAATGCAATCTATTAAGGGAGGTAGAATTTTAATTAAAATGTGAGCTAGCAGAATTAAATCTTGGCCAAATTTAATAACTGACAAACACCTGTACTCACGCTCGCTGTCCGCTCGGTGCTTGGCAGCGTAGCTGTCTGTCATGGTGTAATCTGTGTGATTTGCACATGCTTCAGTATAATCATGGCCCCTAAAGGCTGTCACCAAATGAGCCGTCGTTCCACGGAGGAGTGATAGGACGGAGTGTGTGGCAGCTTCACTCTACACTCCACAAGGACACGTTACCAGGCTTGTCTAATTAACTTGCTGCAGTGTTCCTCGAAATGAATCGTCTTCCATCATGCTGACACATTCGCCTGCTCGCTTTAAAAGCAGCTCTGAGAAATCAGAGAAAGGCGATGAATACGTGTAGTTAAAGAGCTGCGGAGAAGCCGAGAGAAGCCGAGAGAAGCGTGGAGCGGAATGAAGTCCGGGGGTTTTCCTAATGGTGCATTCTCACTCTCTGTGCACACTTTAATGAGGTGCACTTGATGGGTCTGTTTAGCCATTTATCCTGTTTAATAAGAAGAACCTCGTCCCAAACAACTAATGCTGCATGATTGAAGGTCAGCTGCTGGTGTAATAAACACACCGTCTGATCTCCATTTCAAAAACACTTCCCACATTCCAGGTAAAGTGCTGTTTTAAAAAGTGTATAGTAACAGATCATTCACAACAACCTGTACAGCAGAGGCTCCACATAAACAGATTAAAAAACTGAAATGGTGGAGTTTTCTGTGAGGAGGAATGTGTTTATGGAACAGTTATGGAAGGAGTCTCCAGTGTCAGCGCTTTGTAACAGTCAGAGGTGAAGCTGTAACTTTAAGTTTTCCGACGTCTT
>CM074921.1:28326072-28336072 GCA_037576815.1 Pangasius larnaudii
ACACACACACACAGACACACACAGAAGTTTGTCTCCATATTGATTACCTGTCTTGACTGTCTGCCAGCCCAAGGAGAAGGGGCTGCGAGCCTGCAGGTTGTAGGTGCTGATGGGACTGTGATTGTCTGCACCATGACTCCAGGACAATGTGGCTGTTGTGTCTGTGATCTCCTCCACGATCACCACTCCAGGAGGTCCTGGGGGACCTTGACACAAACACAATCACAAAAACAACATGACCAGATCGATCCCACACATCAAAACGTGTCTTTGCAAAATTCCTTGAAAATCCTGTTCCTGCTAGAATTCTTCCTTTTTCTTATTTTGAACAGCTTATTCACAGGCACTTGTAGAGAGGACACTCCACATGATCTAAGCCTAATAATAAACTGATTAAAAACGTTATTTAGCAAAGAGAAACATAATTATTGATATAATGAAGGTTTATGGAGAAAAAAAGAGAGAGGGAACGACTGTTTATAGCTGCTATAACGTAAGTGACAACAGGAACGGACTTGTCTCACTGACAGTCCACAGCGTTAAATGTAACTATAAATGGACAAAAGTACATGTCATTTTTTAATAAATAAAAATTGTAATATTTGGTAAATTGCTGTGGTCTAAAAGGAACAGAACAGTTGGGGATGTGCTGTTCTAGGAAAGTAATCAACTTCAGCGTGGTGACTGTAACTCTTCACCTGATTGATTAATTAATGCTATTTTAACTCCTTGCCTCATTATGTTTTATCCTTTAATAATAAATTATTTTTATTATTATGTTATATTTTATTGATGTTAATAAGGTTAATCTTTGCAGACGTGATATGCACAAACACGCATGTAGGCTGAGAAGCGGTGAACATGTGGATGGATTTCGTTACCAAGCTGTAATATCTGAGTAAACAAAAAACAAACAAACAAGTGCATGGAGACTACAGCAGGGTTCAAAATAACACAATCAGTCACCAGAAATTCACACACTCATTAAAAAACACAAAGATCGTTTTTGTTTCTGTGTTTTCATTCTCTCTCTCTCTCTCTCTCTCTCTCTCTCTCTCTCTCTCTCTCTCTACCAGCTGTGTTAGCCGTGATTATATCCAGCTCTTTATTCTGTGTAAAGCATATATTTACCTCAGACTTTTAATCTGTAAATGTCGCAAAACAAACCCCACACCGTCTCAGGGGAAAAAGAGCCATGAGTGAGAATCTGACATCATCTGCACCCAGTGTAACCAGATATATTCTGAGAAAGGCACATTAAAGCATTGAGCTGAAGGAGCATTTGCATGCGTGCACATTAATATTCCTCATGCATTGCCTTCTTTGGGAGAAGGAGCTTATATTTTAGGCATAAAAGCTGTGAAAAGGGGCTTTACTGTCTGATCCTTCAGGAAGCAGGAATCGTGGTTATGGAGGAATAAACCGCTTACATACATCTGGAGCTCGACATAATTATGGCTTTGTTTTTTATTTTAAAAACCTGGGGGAGGAATCCACCTGCGCTTTCCGTGTAAAGAGTGAAAAAGTAAAATAAAATGTTTGCACATAAACAAAGACATAATGAGCACATGCTCACAAAACACTGAGATAAATTTTGAATGCTTTTAGTCCATGTAACACCTGGCAGGCTGTGATTGAAAAGAAACAGAGACAGTACACGAACGTGAGGTTATGAGCAGCTGAACATCATGCATGATTACAGTTCTGTCTTCAAAGTGTGCACAAAATTAATATCCTGTGTATTACACGTGATAACGCTGGAAAAACACCTACATCCACCGCACAATACATTCCATACCCATCTGACTGTGAAAGACGCTAATTAGCAGCGTTAATGTAATAAATTAGATAAGAGGTTGGCAAAACACAAAGTTTTGATAGACAAGTAATTAGTGCTGTGAATCCATGCTTGTTTTTTAATTCAGTGTTCTTTAAGAAGCGGTGCTAATAAAAGCACTATAATCACCCGTGCACTGACGCTGATGATACGCTCTCGTCTCCTACACACTGCGCAGAACGTGTTGAGCAGTGCCAGCTGTTATTGTTTATTAATCATCACTGTGCATTTGCTCCAGGCTCGAGTCGCCTCATGCAGCTTCTCTGCTGCTCCTGTTGCTTTCAAGTGCTAAGTATTTAGCCTTAAGCCTTTAGCACATGGAGATCTCGTTCCAGATAACAAGCTCACCTCTGACGAGCAGCTCAGCTTCGGCTAGGACCGAGTCAGCCCTCGTCTGAACCCGGCAGCCATATTTCCCAGCATGCTTCAGGAGGATGTTTCTGATCATCAGATCCATCGTGGAAGACTGCTGCATAGAGGAAGAACAGGATGAAGACACACTTACGCAGAGAGACAAAAGACCTTCCTGACACCTGAGGAATGAGCTGATTTTACTGCCTGAATCGGTCCTCACTACAGGATTCCCGCTCTGATTGCACTATTACTCTCCCCTGACTCTGCTGTGTGGAAATGAAGATGAAACTCTGTGTAATTTAATGTCCCAAGGCAGCTGTTTAGCACCGGGGCTCATTAAAATTACAGCATATCAGTCAGAAGCTGGGTCTGAACTGATGCAAGCAAAGAAAAAATCCAAGACTGACTAAAAAATCAGGGTGGCTTCTATCCCCTTCAGGAAGCGCTTGATCCTGCTCAGGGCTGCGGTGGATCCGGAGTCTATCCCAGGAACACTGCGCTTGATGTACGAATACAACCAGGATGGGACGCCAGTTCATCACATACTCATACACACTTGGGGGTAATTTAGTGTAGCTAGTCCACCTGCTGACATGTTTATAGGAAGTTGGAGGAAACTGGAGAACTCAGAGGAAACCCACACTCACAGCACAACCCTACCACCATGACGCCCTGAGAGCTATTTATTACTTTTTATTTAGTTAGTTAGTTATTTTTATTGTCCACAAAGTGGAAATTTGTCTTGGCAATCACAACCTAACCTAAAAACAACAAAGCAAAAACATAAAAAACAGTATAAAAATCTAAAATTCAAATATACATTATGTTTGTATTTATTGTATTTAAGGTTATGGCTAAGTAGGCAAATCTGTCCATTTAACTGTTTTAGGTTAAATGTCTTACATACCACTTTTACAAAAAAGTTGTGCAACACCGTTGTGTGTCTTTAGGAGCATTAACACTAATGTTTCCATAATGTTTGTATCTAAACATATAAAGAACATCGGAAGGAAATCATTATAACTGCAGGAGCTTTCAGAATGTTGCAGGAATATTATTTTGGTGCAGATTATTGAATGTTTGAATAATGTTCTCTGTTAACTGAGTGTACATTACAAATCATAATGCAGTCACTGCATCATCGAAGTTCAATTAAACTTGTAGAAAACTTTCCATTCAGCAGTTCCTGACCTAAACACTGGAGAATATCAGAAATTAAAAATGAAATTCACAGTTCAATACATACTGACAAGCCAAGATTTGCTCCTTTGTTCTTTATGCTGTTCATCATCAAAATGTAATTTCTGCCACAATGCAATTTCCAAAAGTGTCCCATTGACCATTTTTTTACAGCCCAGAACGCAATCAGCAATGTGTCTGGCTGCTCCATAGCTGAGAAATGATAAGTGCTGGTATTAACACCTGTATCGGGGCTGAACAGAAGCTCTAATCGGATATATAAAGGATACGAGTCAGTTTAAGCTGAACTGCATCGGTCCTGCCTGACACTGATGAGGGATAAATGCCAGTTAGAAAGTCATTGGAGATTTTTAACGTGATTGGAGACGTGATGAGGCACAGCAGCTGCTGTGTGACCCGTGTTATTCACGCTACACTCATAAAATAAAACTGTGTTCCAGGCGAAACAACTCACACCATCCTTTTATATTATAGACCATGCAGTTATACCAGGGGTACGCGGCTGAAACTCCTAGAAGTATAGCTACATAAAGTTCCTTCTTTACAAAAGTTCAGATAAGCGACTAACATGACTGAATGTCAACGACAATGAGTTATTAGTGATTATTTTATTAATACATTTGTAGAGGTCGTGTTTTGACCTTCATGTGACGATGATGTTACCGCTTTAGATATTTAAACAGATGAGATGTCTGTTTTGACCTTGAAGTGGAGAATAAACACACACTTCTCTGTTCATTCACGCTTTACACATTCTGCACTTCTAATTTTCAAAAAGTCATGTTCACAAATCAGACCAGAAAGGCAAAAGAAAATAAAAAGTCTGTAAAGGTCTATAAAACACTTCCCTTTCTTGATGAGGCTTCAGCTAAATAACTCCATAAACGCATGCGATCGGGAATAACAGAGGATCTGCTACACGCAGCAGCCACGCTGTTCATGTTTAGAAAAATGGAGTTGCTGAACTACGGTCAGCTTTTTTAAAATATGCTATGAAAATATGCTACAGTATATTTCTAGTGCTTTGATCTGCTGAAATCCAAACCACGGCCCACCAGTTCTTCAGCTCCATTATGTTCCATAAAATTCACAAGTGACTTAATGATGAAGCACAAACAAGTGGAGGGTTTAAAGACTTTGCTTAAGAATTTATGCAGCTAGAACCATTAAAGGAGCCCTATTTTTCCCTCAGTGTTTGATCCTGGTCAGTGTGGTGGCAGATCTGGAGTCTATCCCGGGAATACTAGGCATCAGGCAGGAATACATTCCGGATGGGACACCAGTTCCAAACACATTCACATCTAGGTGGTGAACATGAACCTGGGAGAACATGTGAGACCCTGGAGCTGTGAGAAGACAAAGCTACCCACTCTGGCTATATGCCTCAGTATACAGCGCTGATGTAAATAAGATATCCACCTCTGTACACGGCAGCAGAAACACTGTGATGACCAAAATGCCACTCAAGAAAAAAAAATGTCTGAGATATTTCTCCTCGTAAGACTCTTCTGAACTTTTAGAGGAGCACGATGTTCATTGGTGCTCCATCAGGCAGAACCATGGGCTCGCTGTCACATGCGTGCGGCTCTGAGAAACATGATAATATGATTCACACCGGGTCTTTAATCTCGGGTGACACATGGGCCTGGCTGACCTTTTAAACCATCGATTCTCACTTGAGCTCGAGCAGGATCTGGTGCTACATGCTAACAAGAAAGCAAAGATGAGAAATTGAGATGAAACTGGTGACAATTTATTTTTAGTGGATGAAGAAAAAGAATCTGTCGTCCACAAATTAGACGACTAACACAAACTCTGGCTTCTCTACCTGCTGCTGCTTTTCATTTGATCCATGTTAGATGGTATTTCACTGTTCAATACTCAGATATAAAACTCTTCATTTTTAATATTTCCCTCATGTTATTTTATAAAACAGTCTACTCCAGCGTGCCGCAGTTCCCAGGTTTCATATGTAAATGTCCCCCGTGCTACTGAACATGTAAAGGGCTGCGTTATACTTCTGTAAAGATGCACGTAACACACTTTTCAGTGCATGTGTTATTTGTGTCACGACGCAGTGAAGGGGTTTATGGGTAAAAAAAAAATACGTCCCAAAATATAACATGTGTGCGGTTTGAATTTGAGGTGCTGATTGGTTTGGACGAAACCCAAAATCCCAAAACAGACACTGGCAGAAGAGGTGTTTCAGGATGTTACGAACGGAATAAAACTCGTCAGTGTTACTTCTGCCACCCTGAAGTTGATTATTTTCCTATAACAGCACATTTTATTCCTCTTATATCACAGCAATTTATCAACTATTACGATTTTTACTTGTCAAAGACCGACGTCATACTTTTGGTCTGTTTTTACTTACATTTAATTCTGTGTATGAGCTGTTACTATAGAAACGATAACGTATTAGAACGAGTGCATTAATATAAACCTGTGATGTGTCGCTGCACTACTATCAGAGCTGCTGTTATAGAAAATTAATCAACACCTTCTGACCAATCACAATCCAGGATTCACCAGCAACATGGTGTAACACTTTATTCTGAAATAAACTCTTCTTAAATGTACCTCTATCTCAGTGAAATAACAGATGGTCTGTTGTTCTTGTTGTTATCTAGAGCACATATTCACATGATGTACATGTGATGGAAGACACAAATCTTCTAAAGTATAAATCAGCTCCTACATCTCCAGATCTTTGTTAGCGTTAACGTTACAGCTCCAGTGGTGCGAGTGGACAGAGAGAAGTCCTTACTGTTCTGATGTACTCAAAATGGCCGTCGTCCTGTTGTGCGTCCATCGGCAGGCTGTTGAGCTGCCAGAGGAAGGAGATGTCGAGCGATGGGTCGTGTGTGGCTTTACAGCTGAGCACCACGCTTTCCCCCACCGTCACCTCAACACGCTTCGGGCTCAGATCCACCCTCAAGGCCTCTGTAAGGACGAGACTGTCTCGCTGTCATCTCAGAAAAGAGACGAGGACGTATCACAGAGCAGCGTTAATGCCTTAACATCCTCTCCTATGCATCTCCCTTACAGTGGACGCCTCAGGGGCCAAACCCCGTCAGCTGAAAGCTGAAAGCGTTTCATGTTTGTGATTTTCCCCAAACTGGCCTGTTTACATGCTGAGAATTTAATCGTCCCACAAAGCAGCTGCTCTCGTTGCTCGACACTAAATCTGCTGTAAGCTCTTTCTCTGTGGACAATCAGACATTTCCGTTATAAAGCCTATTGTAAGCAAAGTGCTGAAAGTGAAATAAGCAAACACAAGATTTGCCTTTTCTCACATTTTGTACAGCATTTAACTGGATGCTCCTTTAACCCAGGAGTCTTTATAGCAATGCATTTTAAATTCGTCTTTATAAATCCACAGTGTGTTTCTCCAACATTTAGCAACACTGCTTGATTCATAAAGAGTAGATATTATTATTATTATTATTATTATTATTATTATTGTTATTATTATTATCATTATTATTATTATTATGTTACTCTAACATAATATGAGCCAAGTTTCATGCTGTAAAACTGTAACTGGGTCATTTTTTGACCTGAAAGCAGAAATCTGTGCTAATCTCCTTCCTCTAAGATGTTAATGAGCCTCAGCGAGACGGAGCTGAAACTCGGACTGCTGTCACATTTCCCCGTCTCTCTGTGTGAGAGCGATGTGCCCTTGTGTTCTGCTCCTTGAACAGAGCAGATGTGCATGACTTTACACACTTCACACTCAATCAGCTGCAGAAGATGAGGCTGCCATCAGACCCGGCTGAGAAAACGGAGGAGCGAAGGGGAGTCACTTACCTTTCACCAGCAGCGAGCTCGTCATCTCGGCCGAGCCGAACTGATTCTCAGCACGACACACGTAGCTGCCCTCATCCGCACGGCTCGCGTTGATGATCTGCAGCGTGCTGTTGCGCAGAACCACAATTCTGTTCAAAATCAGAAATGCATGTCTAAATACAGTGGACACACTTAGAAAAAGGTTCGTTAACAGCTGAATTGGTCCTGATTTGTAGAATCTTCTGCAGAACCTTTAAGGAGATGAAATGGAGAAGGTTTTGTTTATTATGGAACAAACGTGGAGTGACTTGATTAAAAACGGGATCTTGAGAGAAAACCTCCTCTATTGTTTTATTAATTTATTTTACAAATTAACACTGAAAATTTCTAATGAATCTATGAAGATGAATTGTGTAAAACATTCCAGAGAGTCTCCCAGAATCAAGCCACATTTCACTGAAGAGTGTACGTGCAATTTTAGTCGTTTTTGTCTTCGTGACCTGCTGCACTAATGTAGGAGTTCAACAATAATAACTGACAAATTTATCCATTCATCTACCTCCACTAGTTCCTCACCAACATCTGACTCAGTGCAACAGCAGAAGTCAAGAAAACAAATATGAAAATATTCCAAAATATTTACTGAATATGGAATTACAAGGGTGACAGTAAATGATGAGGAGAAACTCAAATGCTGAGGCTTTGAGTTTTCATAAATTTTCAAAATTCCTAAGTTTCTATAAACAAGCGTTTACCAGTAAAATGTATCGGAGCAGCAGCAGATTCCAGACTCACCATCAGAATTCACAAACACTCTACACAGTTAACTGTGTTTGTTTTGCTGTGCTTTAACTTACGGAACTGATTTAAAGATAAAATGGTCAATAACGGCTCTATCTGCTCATTCTCTATGCTAATGAACAGATCGATAAGGATTAGCACAGATATAGAGATTAGATCATTCATTTATCTCAACAGATTTAAAGTTAATAGAGTTAAATCTTCTTTAGAAAAATAAGTTTGTTTTTAAATTGTCCACTGCGAGTGAAATAGACTGCTAATGAACACAGGCCTGTTATCACACAGCACATGCATTAACATATAATCAGTGACACCACTGATAAGTTTGCACTCCCCTTTCTTATATAAATGTGATATATATATTCTCTATTCTCATATTTATATAATTGTACATTTTTACTTCCTCTAACTTTTTTTCATTTCCAGCTCAAGTGTAAAGTTCAGCGACCTGAATCTTAAAACTGTTTAAAAACTGTTTTTCTACTGATTTTGTACAAATAATTACAAAGAGAAAGTCAAAATAAACCAAAATAAAGGTGGTGTAATATAATCCTGGTGTAAGAAAATAAACTGAATACAATTGAATTTATCATTAAGACATTAATCAGGGACTCAATACTTTTTATTACACAGCTTTAAACCTAAAACCTCCTCCATGTAGAGAAGAGAAGAGACGTGAAAGCTCCTCGAAGGTGACCTTCAATGTTTTCTCTTCTTTTCTTCCATTGAACACTGAGATGTGAGGATGAATTTTTCACAAAGTAAATGTTTTATTAAAATTCAATCTCTGCCTTATTGCTGCCATATTACATCATCCTATATAATTTAGTTTACATATTTACAGGGTGAGGATTTATCCCTCTCTCCCAGGATGAGGTGATGAGAACTGAGAGGCAGAGACAGATGAAGGCGTAAAATATCCTAAAATATTACGAAATGTAAAAAAAAAAGCAGACGAAAGAGACAAAGTGAACAAAACACACACTGAGCGGACACAAAGGTGAAGTTGCTCTGGAGGCTGGTGAGTAAAATGCAAATCTACCTTCCAGATGTTCACTTAAATGTCTCCAAAGCCACCAAAAAAAAAATCATTAAGACCCTTATTTTATTTTGTGAGTTAACAAAAATGCATGAATTCATCCATCGCATGCAATGAAAGACAAAAGCAAAGCACAAAAGAAACAAAACCAGGATGCTGTTTATTTTGTCCATGTTGTAGACATTTATGGTTTTAGGCTTCAGACATTAAGAGCTTCATCCTTTCACGCTAATGGGATTAATACTCTCTGTGCAGGACACAACAGTGCGAACATTAGCGGAAATCCGTGTTAATTATAGAGCTCTGTTACTCACTACAGGTGTGAGTGTGAGATAAACTGAACTGCTGTTCCTCTCTCCATCCACTTCTTTATTTAGTCTCTAATGTCCGAAAACCTTCCTGAAATCACTGCTTTCTGACTGCTTGCTTACACTCGTTTAGTTTAATAATGAAGCAAACAGGAAAATCATTTTAAATCACACTCATTCTGGATTCTGATTGGTCAGAAGGTGTTGATTTTCTATATCAGCAGCTCTGACAGTAGTTTTAAGGCTTTACAGGTTTGAGTGTTTTATTCTTCTTGCACAGCAGCAATTTACTAAAGATTAAATTTTTGTCTTTAATATAGAACGACACATTATACTTTTTATCTGTTTATAGCAATTCTACAGCACTCTGGTGTAATGTATTATTATTGTTTTGCAGCGCAATAATAACATTTTACAGGACTTTTTTCTGATAAAGTTAAGGAGCTAAATAAACAACATGAACGTTAAAATCAGCATTATAAACTGCAGGAATGCGTTTTTATAAATTCTTGACAATAGATTAATTTAACTGAACAGAATTTAAGCTTCAGCATTCAGACGATTTAATTTCCTGATGGATGGATGAATCAAATCTGCTCGGGTCATGTTCATAAAATCGGCGCAGGAGTGAGCTCATTTCTACAGCAGGCTTTCTTTAATCTAATCTAA
>CM074921.1:28367139-28387308 GCA_037576815.1 Pangasius larnaudii
AGATAGATAGATAGATAGATAGATAGATAGATAGATAGATAGATAGATAGATAGATAGATAGATAGATAGATAGACATTCTTTATGCAGCCTGAGTTGTTTTTTCTTTACCTTGAAGATCTCTTGTGAGACGCATCTCTACTGATACACACTAATCACTAATTATACCACAGACCGAGAGAGAGAGAGAGAGAGATGTATTAAAACATTATTAGAGGATTATATTGTTCATATATTTTATATTTTCAAACTGACATTAGTAAATAATTTCCACATTTTTTATTTTGTGCATATAAACAGCTGCCTAATGTCCTCAGCAGGCCTCTGTACCATTCTCATTAACCAGTCACTGACTGATCACGATCGATGTCTATCCTCTCTTTCTGATCAACACGAGATGAGCAGTTATCCCACTGATCTAAATCCAGATACACTAATCACATATGTAAATGCATTTGGAATGATCACGATTAATTTGATACACATCATCTTATTTAATAAATACAAAACGCAGCCAGTTCAGATAATCAGATTAAATACAGTGTCAGTGGAACAGACAGGAACATTTCAGATTGAAACAGACATGTGAACATTCACACACGTCCTAAAACACTCCGAATCCATCAGCACTCAGTTCCAGCCGGTCAGTAAAGTGTTTGTAAAGGTCAGCTGTGACACTGTTTGAGTAAACACACTTCACGTTTTCACTTAGAGGAAAGCAAATGTTAAACACCAGAACATCTGCAAGTAAAATTTCTTTCAGCTTCTTCCAAATTCACAAGTCACTACAGAATCACTCACCTTCATGCAATTTCTCTGCTGTAGATCAAACACAACACTGATATCTCCTTAACACCAGACACACATCAGTCAGAGTGCACACACACACACACACACACACACACACACACACACACACACACACACACACACACACACACACACACACACAGCTGAACCTAAAAAAGATTTATTTCTCCACTCTCCAGCTAACAGATGTGAAGGCCATTAATCTGAGCATTGTGAACTGACGGAGAAAGCAGGAGATGTATGTGTCACACTTTTCACACAATTCCACATGTCTGTGGGTGGTATTTGATTTTTCTCTTCCACACTAATATGAAGACATTTTAATTCTGCAGTGAAGTGATGTAACACAGCGGGAGTCCATGACCAAGCGCCGAACAGGGGGCGGCTTTTACAAAACACACCCACATCTACAATGTTTCAGTCTCGCCTTCTCTTTTTTCTGCCTTTATGTCATTCTGCCATTTTCTCTCCCCATTTCTCTCTCTCTGTCTCTCTCTCTATTGTTATGTTTCTATCACTATTTCTCCATATTTTCTTTTTTTTTCTGTTCATGAAATAATCGTCGTTGTTATTCAGATTTTTGGAATCACCACGTTGTCTCTTCAGGATTTCATTCAACGTACATGAAGACCGTTCGCATGTCGTCCATTCCGTGTCTTCTCCTTTCTCCTCCTGCTCTCTTTGTAAAAACCACAACACAATCAGATTTCCTCTCTTACAGCTAGAAATTGCTTAACAATCGCTGCCATTGAGGCGAATAATTCAAAGCATTAAGAGGAAACAGGAAGAAAAGCCTGAGGTCATTGCAAATAAATAACAACTGAACTGTGTGTAAATTAGAGCGTTGTTGGTGTTGAGGATAAAATGCCGTGTCAGAGGAACAGTGCAGTCTGAGTCACATCGCTTCCGATCCAATCAGCAGGAACACAGAGTAATCAGATAGAGAGCGTAGGAAGCATTTGATTGGTTTGTAAGACATCACTTCCTGTGAGAGAGGTTTTTCAGCTTAAATGCGAACATGTGCATCCTGACCGAGTTCAGTTAGAAGGCTGATTGAGACTAGAAAGATATAACAGTAATGTTTATGGGTTTACTTTGGTAGATGTTAGTGACGGATTGCTGCTACAGGATAATAATTTGTTTCTGTTCCACAAAGCAAGATCCTGCATCATCTCTTATTTTCATTATGTCTGGTTTTAAAAAAAAAACAAATTTTCTGTTACTAGAATAACTTCCTAAAAATTTGTGACTTGGCCTTGACATGATGTGATGTGACATGATGTGGTGGTACTGGAGGCGGAGCTTATTTCACTACCTCACTGTCCAAACACAACTTTATACTGTTCTATCTGACACAAACACACTCAAAACACACACTAGTGAGACATTCACAAAAATCTTGCCTTGGAAGTGTGTACAGTTTTAGAAGTTAGGCAGAGAAGTGGTGTTGTTTTGTAAAATGTTTCACACCAACTTCATTAATACTTTCAGCCGGTCGTCATGCTGTGAGTAGCTGCGTTGTTCTGTATTGTTATTAGCTCATAACATCTGCTGATAACTTACAGCTTTCCTCAGAATTAAGGTTCTTTGCATTCATCATTAGTGTCTCAGGTTTTAGTCTTTGAGTCTATCACTAATTTCCACCTCCTCTGGCGTGAACTCTACAGATCAGCGTGTACTCAGGAATTAACATGAGCTTGTTCAAAAATAATATTACACTTTGGCACAAAATATCTACTAAGTTTGTGAGCGCAGTGTCAGAGGTGATGAAACGCCCCAAAGCTAAAGATGTAAAGATGTGTTCTTCTTTCAGGCCCATGCAATATATCAAAGTACTTCAACATCGGCGTGTTGGGCTTTCAACTCGCAATCCTTCAAAATCACGGCTTCTACTCAGGCTTTGAAAGGTTTAGTTAATCAACAGCTGGAAACTTCTTCATGTTTGTAGTCAGTTGTGTTTTCTCTGCTTCAGAGGTTTAATAAACAGGAAAATGGGGCAAGAGCTTCTTAAATTACTCAACACTCGTCTCACACGGCTGCTGCTCAAGGTAAAAAACGGTGCTTTTAAAATGACATCTCATCACACCTTGTTCAAAAAGACTGAAACCTTTGCAAAATAAACATCTACAACCAAAATTCAAAGACTTGCTAATGTAGTTTTTCTGAGGTCACAAACACAACGACCTTTAGAAGATCATGATTTGCACACACGGTTACTATCTTCTAGCAGAAATGAAATAGCACAGAGCGTGGCTGATGGTTGACCCGCCTGTGATTACGTCGTTCACTGGAGAACTTCCTCCTGTTCACCCGCTCTGTCAGTGCTGGGAAGGACACGGGGATAAGTGTGTAATGTGTTTTCTGAAGAGGTCGAGCTCCTCTAACAAGCTGTCAAGAGATAATAACAATAAAGCTTTTAAATAATTGAAAGCTTCTAAAACGTCTGGTCATGGAGTTTGTTATTGACTTATCAGTCCCTGTCATTGGCTCTTCTTCATTCCCCATATCAGTGTTGAATCCTCGACCCCTCACTTCCCCCATGACATATGAATCATAGACAATCAATGGAGCCTTCTGTAGTCTAAATGGGAAAATAGATTTTCTTTTGTTGTTGTTGTTAAGAGGAGATTGAAGAAATGAAATAAATAAAGTTCCCACAGACAGCTGAAGTTTTTAAATGGAGGACACAAGGCTATGTGACTAAAGGTTTTTAGTTTTTTCTGATATTTCCATTTTTTTCCTAGAATCAGTGTGAAAATAAACAGCACCAGTAAAATGACAGAATTTTATTAAGATGTTAAAAAATTCCAAGTGAGGATTTGTGAAAAAAAATCAATAAATAAAAGTTTTAAAGAGATTAAAACCTGTTGACATGTTTTGCTTTTGTTTTTTTCCTTCTTCCTCATTTGGCTCTCTCGTTTACTCCAGAGTGTTCAGCTCACATCGTAACATGAGACACAACTACAGGAATCGATATTCATCTGTCCTCAACAATATGGAGGAAAAGAGAGAGAAGAGAAATAGGAGATAAGGCTCAAGTCGATTCAAGTTGATGCTTTTCTCATTTGGGTAATCATCTGTCTGGATCTGACTGTGTGTAATTAAGACAGAAGATTTTTGTTGTTGTTTTTCAAGGAAAAAATTTCTCGGTTCAGTGATTTCACTCGGGATGCAGCAATGAGACAGTTTGGAGAATAAACACCCAGAAGCTCCCAGAAGTTTTCTTCTATAATCCTGGCTGTGTAGAATCTTGGTGTTTCACATTAATATCCTTTTAGTCTTCCTCCTGGATGAAATGCGCTCTCCTCTCCTCTCCTCTCCTCTCCATTGCTTTAGATTTCCAGGTCACTTTCTGAGCTCTCTAAACCCCCACAGTTCTTCCTCCTCAAGTTCAAATTGATCCATTCTCCAGTTGGGCGAATGTTTCCGAGCCCCCTGATGTCTCTGGTATTGATGGACAGTGGTAGGAGAAATGTGAAGAAGAACCCCATGCTGATTTCTCCAGCTCTGCTTTCTCTCTGATGCTTTAGTCACATCCTGCTACTTGTCTGCAGATACAGGAGAGGATTTCACAAGGGAGCCAGATTAGGAGAGTCCCTTCTTCATGGAGGCTTTAAAGCCTGGCCTGCAAACTAGCATGAGCCTAGGAGATCAGCTTTTCATGTCAAAACAGCCACCAGACACCCTAAAGATCAATGAGATTACTGTGGATGGTATCACTTAAAAACCATGAAGATGGCTTTGGACTTCAATTCATATGAACAGTTTTGCTATGATGTCTTTAGGATTCCCACAAACAGTTTTGCACTCAAGTCATAACTTCAATAAAATAGACTTCATGTGAAAACTGTGATGAATCTCCTGGTTACACAACAGCACTATTTGTCCGTGTAGTCCACAGTTACAGAAGGGAATGATTTATAATCGCACTATCGAGGTGTCACCCAGATGAGGATGGGTTCCTTTGGAGTCTGGTTCCTCTCAAGGTTTCTTCCTCATATCATCTCATGGAGTTTTTCCTCACCACCGTGACCTCTGACTCGCTCATTAGGAATAAATTTATAAATTTAAAATTTATATCCTAAATTTATATATTTCTGTAAACCTGCTTTGTGACAATGTCCACTGTTATACAAATAAAATTGAATTGAATTGAAAAACATAAAGGGGTTCAATAAGGACAGACACAATCCACAGACTGCAGGAAGAATACTAAAACCCTGCACTCTTTGTTTTCTTCTTCTTTTCCCCCAAAGTCCAAAGCTTTAGAGTGGTGGATCCTCCATCCATTACATCTGAAATTATGGAGCAGAAGATACTAAAGAACATGTACAGCTCTGTTTCAGATACCTAAACTGACCGACATTTTATTTGACCTCCTTTCATTTGCATTTGGTCATCCATTTATCGAAGTGATTTCTGCGTTTTCCATAAAACTCTTAATTATGTCACAACCACAGAAGCTCTGATCTCCTGTTTAGTATGGATGAAGCATCTAATCAGACATGAAAGATTTCCCCACACAAAAAAGATGAAAAGACCCCTGAGCCTCCAACAGGGTGATAAATGGTCACCATACGTTATGCACAACGGTCCCTGCTGCAGGAGACTTTCCTTTGTCTCGCTGACAGGCTGCTAATGTTCCTGCCAAGGAGAGAACCACAAGGTTAAAACCAGAGATGCCTCCAAAACTGGAACTGGGCATTCATGGAAAATCTTGGCAAAGCAGCAAGGTCTGGTTTTGTTTGTGATGGAATATCAAAAAAAAAAAAAACCCTGAAAACACATTGAATAAAGCACACTTGAAACATGTTCATGTATAAAACCTCAAGACTTTCAGCACAGAGTTCCTGAGGCCGATTTTAAAAGTCCAATAAAACCCAAAAGTAGCAGAAGGAACCTCAGTGCTGGCAGCAGAATGATAAAAGGTGGACTGAGATACCAAACTCATAAAAAGCCTTCAGGGAAATCAGTCGGCTGTGAGATCAGTGGTGTCCATTTCTGCAGAGAGAGAAAAAAATACTGCAGTCTGTGACTCGGCTCCTGAAATACATTTTCTACCTCTTCGCCTGGAAGAATGTGTTGCATCAACTGCACCATGTTCATCCAAAAAGTTTAGGAAACAGTGAAGTGACGCTTTGTGTAGATGTGCCAGTAAGACCTTTAAGGCTGCTGCTCCAGGGAAAACAGCAAAGAAAACTATCTGTGTGTTTTCACTGAGCTTTGTGCCTCTGGACCTCTGCTCCTTGGCTTGTGCTGATGTTTTGAAGCAAAGCCTGAAGGATTACTGTGGGAATAAATGTGCTTTCTGTTCGAGCTTGCCAGGGAGCCACAGCACTCAGGGAACTAATAGGTATGATTGTCAGGCCTGTTCTTAAGAATGCATCCAAGAAACCCTGGCACTGCCAGCAACCTCACTCCATGTCCCCATGGGAATGACCTCATGCAGTTAAAATTAAGCAGATCTAAAGAGCAAGGCGTGAAAATGTTCACGTTAAAGAAATACTAATCTGTGACACACAGTGTGTACCTGAGCTGCAGTGTGTGATGCAGGAAGCAGCGTTTAGCACCAAAGCTATATCTTCTTCCTGTCCTATTTCAGCACTTCAGTCTTTTTTCAGCATGGAATATAACAGCGCTACTCTTAACACTTTCTTTCAGGAGCTAATTTAGACAAACAGAGCTCATATCTGCATCTGTGCTGATGTACACTTCATCTTTCATAGTGCAGGATGATTTACAGTGCGTTACTCACAGGCGAACTGCAGGAAGGCTTCCCGGCTCAGGACAGCGCCAATGCTGTTCTCGGCTCTGCACTGGTACTTCCCGAAATCCGTGGCCTCGCTGGCATTTATTATTATCAAGTTCCCATCAATCAAACGGTAGCGTGAGTCCGCCTCAATGTCAACATCTGTTCCATTGATCAGCCAACTGTAAATGCAGAAGTGTGAATTAGAGAAAGAAAACAGCACAACTGAAATGAAATACTGAAAACCTATCGTTATGTTTTATTTAAAATTATGCTTTTTTTCACTTCACTGATGCTAAACACTTTCCTACTGCTCGAAACTGAACAGCCTGATAGGAAATGGTGCATTATGCATTAGGAGGCTAGACAGTGATATTGATCTAAATTATGAGCCATGATTAAATTGTATCAGTGTCTGGCAGTTCGGTCAAATACCATAGACTGAATCAATTAGCCTGAGCAGCCTTACTTTCATGCTACAGTCTGTGATTCATCTAACAGATCAACCATTTGTGAAGTACAATCACTCACCAAAGCTCTAATTCATCCCATCAAAACCCCTCGCAAAATACAGAACATTATAAGCTCAACATCTAAAGCAGGGCTCAGCAAACCAAACTCAAACACTGAACCGCTAATTGTTTATACAAATAATAATTTAACCCAAAAGATAAGAAATAAATCCTTCATGCCAAGTTAAACCTGTGCAGTTTGTCTGCCGATCTAAATATAAAATCTGTAGAAGTCTTAGTTTTGAAAGTAAACATAGAATAAAATGAATGTCATTTATTGTCCAGTATAATCATGTCTTACCAATGAAGTGATAATATCTGTACCTGTATGTAGGAGCAGGATTTCCTCTCGCTTCACAGTTCACGATAACTTTCTTATCATCCGAGTCCAGAGAGAAGATGGCGTCGTCCGGCTCCTGGATGAACACAGGCCCGAATTCTTCACTTTCTAGAGAGATGACACAAAATCATTCTTTACCGACAGCTCAAATTTCACATATAAAACCCTCTTAACAGAGAGGAAAGATGCCACACTTTCATATTACACCAGCATGAGAAGAGTGAAATCCTGCTGCATCCACACTGCCAAAAATAATCACTCAGAATTCTGCGAGGTTTCTCACTCCGTAACCCTGCAGTGACCCAGCTACATTTTCTGGCAAAAAAATCTTTCCAATTATAGTTCTTTTGGGAAAACGCCATATTTTAGCTTCACAAGTTTAAAATTAATGAGTCTCATTTATCATCTTTTAGTAAAGTTGTGTGTAAATGTTTTGAACTACAAATTCCAGACAGATTTACAAAAGTTTCTGATTTTCTTTCTAATCCCATGTGTATGTTGATAAATGCCAATCAGCCATAAATTATCACTGAGAGAGCTGATTATCATTTAGCCTCTTCCAGTAATGCAGCTCAGCCACTGCAGTGTTAAAGCTACCACAAACACACATTAACTCTACCTCCTTTCATAGGGTGCCATTACTTGTGTCCAAATTGAATGGCTATTCTTATTTGTCTTAATTTATGGATTTATTTTGTATTTGCAATCTTTCGAGTAATTAATATGAATATGAGATCAACTCAAGAGTTGTTTGTTTGAGAGATTCAGTGCAGGATGAAGTCCCACAAGGTTCTGTATTAGGTTCACTATTTTCTTTCTTTACATTCAACTCCCTGAACCTCACAAATCTAATGGGTTTGAAGTCTACACTGATTAGATATGATTATATTCCTCCATTCTGACAGGTGCAGCAGCACTGCTATGTAAAGTCACAGACGAGATTAGCGCTGTACAGATTAAGGTTAAGGTTCTGGGTGAAGTTTCTGTAAATAGAGTGTGTATGAAATCTGCTGGAGTACACATGCCTGGTGTCAGTGCTGAGATTCTTATGATATTGTATATTTCCTATAAGAATCCCTCATGCTTTCTAACTCCTGCAAGCTGAAATGCCCGGGGCAATTTTGTTGTAAATGCCGTTATGCAGTTACTTTGTGCTTATCCATTCAGCTTCTACTGAATGGAAGGGAACATTAGGTAAGAAACAGATAAGAGTAGAGCTGCAGTAACCAGACAGACAGAGAGAGAGAGAGAGAGAGAGAATATCTTTGCTTTGTCATTTATGCCAGCTCTAGGAATTAGATACCTAAACTCTCTCGGTGTATTATTTAAGCCCTGAGCTGCATGCATAATGGATCTCCAGCTACACGTCCTCTGCAGCTGTCATCATCCCGACCTCTAGCACATCCTGAATCGCCAGACAGAACCTTACCGAAAATCTCTTCTCTCCAAACCATCAGCATTCCCAAAGAGAAAAATACTGCATGAGAGTGATTACTGATGAAAATGCAGAAATGGAGTACGAAGTAAAAATAACAGGGTGATATTCTGTCCCAATAGGAATGGGTTTATATATATATATACTTTCTAAAGTTTCTGAGCAGGTAAGAGAAAGAGATGAAAGGCCGTGACATTTATTGTTAGACATGCTAATGCCTGAAGGAGCAGTGAAGAAAAGACACAGCATTTGATTTCGCTTGCTAAGCACCTAGCGTACATGATCAATTTTTGCAATTAGTGCTTTTGTTTGCTAAGCACTGCTAAACAAAATGGGGTTTTCGAGTGAGCGGTTGCACATCTCTCCAGCCTAAACAGTTGAATGTGCACTTGTGACTGAGTCATGGCCCGACGGATTAAAGTTTATGAAAACTCCTACACTTTCTGCTGACTCTCTCACTTCTACTCCACACTTTCACTCACTATCCACTTCCTTTATAAATAATGATACCACGGTATAGCTGGCACTCTTCCATTAAATCTAGCACTATGTCCAACAACAGAAACACAGACAATAGAACTGGATTACTATATATGTCATTATCTAAATGCTCCTAAACTGATCCTGTAAGCTTCACAGATATAGATCTTCTGGCTGAAATACTCAGCTGTAAGGGTGGCCGATATGATGCTCTTAAGTTGTGACGATTAAAATGTCTCCATGATTTGTTTTAACAGAGATCATGTGTATTGTGCTACTAAACACATTTTGTCCACTGCAAGTTGTCTATTCCCTAGACCAGCTCACGCTCTCTCTGACACGAACAAACCAATAATAACCAAGAGTAGGCGAGATTGGCACATCAAGGAAACATGACAAATGTGTTTAACCATCAGGAAATAAGGCACCCCAAAGAGTGTGCTAAAATCCAGATAACACAGAGAGTGCAGGTGAACAGCACCGCAGCCAGAAACAGCGCTCAAGTAAACAAACAGGTCTGAAAAAGTCACCGCTGAAGACAAAATACTGGAAAGCATCATTGATGCCGTTACTATTACTAATAATAGCCCTCAAAACATTTTAAGTAAAAATAGTCGATCCTTGTTATGACAAAGTCTTATATTTTTTAAATATATTTTTCTGCCATTTCTTAGCTGTAATGCTGACAGAAGTGTTTCATCAATAGGGGAATTAGTTTGTTTGCTGAATTCAAATAGTCTTAACAAACAACATTAAGAAATTGTGATAAAATCGTGGATCATAAGCCAGCCTGAAAAAATCAGGATATGATACTTTTGCCAGATTGATCACTCAGTCAGCCTCATGCCTCTGAGATGTAAGACGTAAAATCCCTCATTCGGCTTGGCGAGCATTTCTACTTGGCCTCCACAGCCACACAAATCACGCCGCCAAAAATCTGCTTGACTGTGATATCTGCTTCTGACGCTCTGCATATAAGAGCAGATCCATGATGTAGAGCTGAATATCGGGCTCTCGTTTCGCATTTAGCATAAATAAAATGTATTATTATTATTATTATTATTATTATTATTATTATTATTATTATTAGAGATAGATCCTTTATAGAAATAACAAAATAAACTGCCCACAGGTCCTGGTCACAGGATAATGCTGCATCATGGAGGTAAATTAGTCCTGGATTAACATACACAGAGTTTATTTTTACAGTCTCACAATGGCATAAAGTTATTCATTTATCTTCAGTAAGCATTGTATCCTTTACTCTTTACTTTATCAGGATCTAAGTGAGGATTGAAACACTAAGGGATGTGGTATTATCAGAGTTTTTCCTCTTCTGTTTTTTTTTTAAAAATTGTATATCCACAGCAGCACAAAATCAACCAGGGCGTGTCTAGAACATTCTGACCTTCCTCAAGCACTCGGTCAGGGAAGGATGCAAAATAAAATACCCCTCGAGCTGCAGGTTTCCACATCATACTCTGCCAGTCCTTTACCTCTTCTACACCCGTATAAAGTAATGATTTATAATCGCACTGTCCGGTGACACCCACATGAGGATGGGTTCCCTTTTGATTCTGGTTCTTCTCAAGGTTTCTTCCTCATGCTGCCTCTGGGAGATTTTCCTCTCACTAACAATCCCTGTGATTAAAGAAAATTACTACAGTCTGCTTATGTCATCAATCAGCGTGATCCAGAAGTCAGCTCATGCAGAAAACAGGTTCACATAAACACACACATTCTCAAAGTGAGTTTGAGGTAATGAGGTTTCCTTTACTTTTCTCCGTCGCTGCTACTGTATTTATAGCTGTCCCGTGAGTTTGGTGTCCTTGCGAGAGCAAAATTATGCCATAAATTGTTAACAAATTTCTGCCAGATTAACACAATGCACAGTCCATAATGCTCTTGATGTTGGCTTGTTTATTGCCTGGTAGTGGTGAGTGATATTATTATATTATTTTATATTATTATATTCATCAATATCCAGACAGGCGGATTAGACACCAGCACAGAGGGTTAACACAATGACATTTTTGCTGTTCATCATTTTGCTCCAGTGAGCAATAAATTATTCATACAACAAAGCACTGAGATTGTTTAGCTCCACGACTGAGAAATATGTTTGTAATTAATAATTAATTATTCCAGTCTGATCCCTTGGAAACCCCTTGATGTCCGTGGTTTCATTCGGTCACACCAAAAGATGTTCTCCTGTCCACAGATTTTATCAGCAAAGCAGTAGCCTGATGCTATTTCCTGTAAAATGACTGATGCTTGACCTGCAGCAGTGCTGTGTTTTTCCTGCATTAACACACCTGATTCCACTCATCAGCTAGTTATGAAACTCTTCAGCTGTGTGAGAGCAGAAAACATTAAAACATAATGAAGGCAGTGTGACTCTTCAGTCTAAAACACGGACCTGATGGTACCACACACTGACGATTCAGAATGAAATGAAAATCTGTACTTTCAAAGTTGATAATCAGAATCTCTTCAGTGGATCAATATAGATCAATATGCCACTTAGTTTTGGTTTGTATTTAACTTTTTAAAACCTTTTTTCATGGACAAATGTGAAGTTTTTCACTTTTTCAGGATATGAGAGAAGTAGAAAGCTACCAATTTCATAGCTTAAATATAAATATTACATGTATCCCAAGTGGTGCATGAAAGTTTCACCACACATGGAGATGAAGCCATGAGATTATTTTGTCGCTGAGGCAATCCAAGACAGCATTTTGTGTCAAACACATCTGACCCAAAACACCAACAAATCTTACCTTCAATAATCACCTCTGCCATTCAGGTGCTGCACGACCCTGCGGAGACCCGCCGTGAATCGAGCAGTAGAGAAATGATTTATTTGTAATGATAGCTGTCATGTTTGAGCCCCATTCTGCACCTGAGAAAATGAATATTTCCCTTTTTCTCGACAAATGCATCCATCAGCCAGAAGAGTGAACAGAGACAGGGCTCAGGGAGCTGAAAGTGTTCTGATGATCCCTCTTCAATTTCCTGCAGGCCGTGACCTCGGCCGACTCGCCGCACACATGGTCATGATGAATAGGCCAGGCTTTCCTCTCGAGGTCACTCTCGCCATTACACTGACATCAGCCTGCTGCGATGACTTAATTATTCCAGTTTCACATGGACGGCTAGTGTCTCAGTTGTACGGACGAGATTTACGCCTGTGTACAACTGAGAATGAATGCACTGTTGTATATAAGATATAAAAGTGTTAAATATTTAAAATTAGCTGAAATATCTCAGAGCAGCTCATTGGAATTGTATAAAAATGTCACAGTAAAACTCAAAACAGCATTTTACAAACACAAAGTTAGCTTTCAGCTCTATGCCGATGATACACTACTAGACAGGAGAGGACTATATTTTATGAAAATCTCAAGTTCAAATAATTTTGGATAAACCCTGATAAATGATTAAATGGAAATATTACACTTCTCAGGATGTAGTTTATTAAACAATGCAGATTCTAGTCTTTAACTCTGTTCCAGAGTTTAGGGATAATATTAGATTAAAATGCTCCTTGAGCTGAGCTGTGATGATCCTCAGGATTAGCAGAAGTCCAGCCTCAGCTGAGGGTAAGTTACTCAGATGACAAAAAACAGTTTTCAAGCTATTAATTACATGTTGAATTTAGTTACAGTTTCAGACGGAAACTGGTAAAGAATTTTGAAGCACAATTCAATAATTGCCACACCCACAACTATGTATAATTATAATCAAGACTCATGTAGCACAAATTTAACTGCAGAATTATCTCTATATTACAAAATACTCCATAGTGTTTATCACATGTCCACCCTCCCTCAGCTCCGCCCACATCTCCTCATTATTTTCCTTATTGCAGGGGTGTCCAAACTTTTTCACACACACACACACACACACACACACACACACACACACGCTGACTGATGATGTGAGCAGAATGTAGTAATTTTCTTTAATCACAGGTCTATCATTAGAGGATCATCATCGCATAATCTGACACTGAGACACTTGCAGTTTACTGAGATCTCGAACAATGTGAAGAGGAACAATCATAAACAAGTACTGAATTCACAGAGAGTAAAAACAGACTGCGTGTTATAGTTTTCTGACCATAAATTATACACCAGGCCGTGCTCTGCATCCAGACTTTGATTAGATACACTGCTTTATATTGTCACAGGATTAGTATTAAGTATTATTGATCATGATGAAGCATGAGGTGGAGGTATGTGATGTTTAGGTTCTGACCTTCACTGTGCTCGTCCTCCTGAAAGCTGAGAGCTGAGAGCCCCTGTCTGGAGAACGGTGGCCAGTCCTGGACAAAAGAACCGCGGTCCTGCCTCAGCCTCGTCCTGGGGTTCAGAAGTGAGGAAGAGGAGCTGTCTGGCTTCATCCTCAACACGGCCGCATACGACGCCGGTCTGCCCGCCACCGATCTGGCAAAGTCTGGAACAAAAGACAAAAGAACAGACTCAGAGAGTGAGAAAGATAGTTTGACTCACATTCATTCTCTCTCAGTATAATTCAATTACAACCATATAATCATGAAAATGAGAAAAAATTACTCATGGAAGTGACTTGGCAGTGAGACACGAGACTGAGCGAGAATACAATTTATTTGATGACACATTTCTCCCTCGTGTCTCTCTACAGGAAATACACTAATTATGTTCCTATCAGCTTATGCCACTCATATCAGATCTCCGACTGTATAACTGCTGCAGATCAGTGCTCTAAATGTTTTATTTTTGTGACACTAGCTGCCAGAGGAGGTGGAACTGCACTAAATATCTTAATTAGAAAGTCCATTAGCACCTGTTAGAATTCCCTGAATCTGCCCTGTTCCAATTAAACTTTAAACAAGTCCTGAGGAAGCTCCAGTACATCAGCAGCCAAAGCATAAACACCTCAAACACAACACCGTGAAATCCTAGTGAGAGAACAACTTTAAATTTACACTCCATCATCATCTCACTCTAATCTCTCTCCACTGTGTGTGTGTGTGTGTGTGTGTGATAGAGAGAGAGAGAGAGAGAGAGAGAGAGAGTATCTGGACTGAGAAAAAAAGTAGAAATTTTGGAAATTATATCACACTATTAATTCACTATTCTGATGTGAATGAATAATATAAAGGTAATGCTGTTGGTGTTAATTCGATGCTCTGCTGTAAATAAAACGTGTCCATGGTGTGAAGGATAATCTGACCTAGCGCTCACCTGGCGCTATGCTTACAGAGAAACTTAAACTTCATTCATCACTTTATCCATAAAACATTCACTCCTCCAGATAAACCATCTCTCTGATTAAGATGCGTCTCCTCCAATGTCCTCCAAAGCGTAACAATGACATTTTGTTCACTTTAAAATGATAATATTGCTTAATTATTTTATCGAGACATATTTATGTATTTAATTTTGTTCTCAAATGAACTTAAATTCCACAGTGTGTGTGAGTGTATTTACAAACAAAACATAAATTTCAGTGTGACATTCTGGTTATGTTAAACAGTCAGACAGCGGCGCTGGACTTAAAGCTGCTCCTCACTTGAGCTGATATCATGCATGAAACATGCGCTTAAACTCAAGATCAGAATCGAGCGTAACTGAGACACGCCCCTGTTTTAGATAAACTCCGCCCCTGCGTGCGTAACTCTCACATAACTTCTGAACAGCATTTCAGTCTGTTATTACTTCTGAGATCTGAATACTGATGTGAATACGGTCCTTTTCAGATATTTTTCTCGTGTTAAAATTCATGTTTAAACACACACACACACACACACACACACACACACACACACACACACACAATGCAGAGCAGAGTGCGAAAATAATGATTTCTAGCAGAGAGGAGCTGTGGTGTCTAGAAATTAAAGTCTTAATGCACACAGATCTATATTTATGCAGACTGAGCTGAAATAATGATAATGTGTGCTGACATTTAAAAGCTCCTAATTGAAGACACTCTTATAAGACTTGCAAAATGTGACCTTTGCTGTCCTGCACTTTCAGCCCAAACCCTGAAAACAAAATGGCTGATTACTGAACACTATTTTTTGCTGAAGTGATGTGCTTCTCCTTGGTGGCTGTGTGGGTGTTTCTGTTCCCCAGAATGCATCTCTCAGATAAAACCACAGACAGGAGTCTAGACAGCTCTCTCGTCTCGTCTGACACCAACGCAGAGAGATTTGTATGAGGAGAAGAGAATTACAGGTTGTGAGATGGAGGACAGAAAGATGAAGGGATGGATGTTAGTGTTGTGGGTGATAGACGTGTGAGCAGACAGACGAGACAGAGAGGAAAAGAGAGAAGGATAAAGAGTACACACATGGCTCAGCAGGAACACAATCAAATCCTGACAAATAAATGAATTCTACTTTAAGAAACATGGAATTTCCTCAAAAATTCAGAGGAAGAAATCAGTCAGAGATCTAAAAACCTGTAGCAGAGACGTGCAGGTCTGATTAAATATTCATGAAGGAGTGCAGAGATTTTTAACCTTTCTACCTTCTGAATATGTTAAAATGTCAGTGATTAAAACGATGATTCTCAGTTCGTTCCTGCACTCACACACACACACACACACACACACACACACACACACACACACACACACACACTCTCCATTGTGATCATGCATCACTGACATTTTCAATATAAAATTAGAAAGATCAGATAGAACTTTGATGCATCGTTAATCTCAGAGCTGCAGGTTTCAGGTTTTTGTCTCGAGTGTGATGTTTAGAAAAATCCAAGAAACTCACTGCAACAACGACAACTACAACAAAAACCTGGCCACATCTGTGTACATAAAGATTTAAAGTGGTTGTTGGTTCAAACCAATTTTCTTTTATTTCTCTGATATCATCTAGGATTAAAGGATTTCATCTTTCAAGCTTTACTCTTAAAAGATAAATGTCTGTGTGCAGTGATTAAAAACACAAACTGCATTTATTACGTTTCAGTTCATCTTCATAACCTCGTCGTAACATTTCTGTGAGCTCCTGATGGATGAATAAGACAGCATCATGTGTTTTTCTTTACCTGCAGCTAACTCAAACAGCGAGTTTCTACAGTGATGTTGAACATGGTTATGGGTGGAGTTAGAGCAGGGTTATTAAAAAAATACTACGAGCAATTCTGTAGTCTTAAAATTTTACTTCTACAGTTTGTGTATATAGAATAGATAGATAGATAGATAGATAGATAGATAGATAGATAGATAGATAGATAGACACCATCGCTAATCAATTTAATCGAGTCGACAGTTTTAATCGAGTATTTAATCCGAGTCCTGCACCACGGCTGCTTCCTCTAACACATCTGTACATTAATCATGAGGAAATGAAATCAGGTCTGAGATCATCAGAGAGACGCAGCTGCTCAGTAGCAGAACCTCATCACAGAGAATATCAGATGGTCACATGATGAAGGCTCCGCCTCCCTGAGCACCTCCACTATCTCGGCTTCTCTTTAGAAATAAAGAATGCATGTACTGTCACGTACACAAGCTACAGTGAAATCCTGCTGTTCGTATTGAAGATGCTGAAGCTGTATCACTGGTCACATGACCACAGGAACACAGAGCAGCACAACGACATGCTGAGAAAAATCAATAACACTTACACACGTGTTATTTCAAGACGATGTGCTAGAACATTCTGACTACACAAACAACACTTCACTGGAACCAACTATTCTATAAACTAGACATGCTTAATTACACTCAACCCTTACCGAAAGCAACAAAGCAGTCCCAGACTATAAAGACTACATAGATAGATACATAGATAGATAGATAGATAGATAGATAGATAGATATACAGATAGATAAATAGATAGATATACAGATAGATAGATAGATAGATAGATAGATAGATAGATAGATAGATACATGTACATATATAAATACACAGAGATACACAGACAGATGACAGGATTGTTTCTTTCACATGAGGAAAATAACACACTAAAATAGTGGGCGGAGTCAGTGCTAATAGATTAATTTATCACCTGCAGTGTGAATTACTGCAGCCTGAACAGAGACTGTGTGTAAATTAATGCCACTGAAATGCAGGTATTAAAGATGCAAAAGTCTGTTTCTGTCATTTTAAGACAAAATAAAACCATTTACTATGTTCTGATAATGCCTTATGTCTCAGTGTCTTAAAGCCCCAATGTTTCCCAAAATGAATTATTATTACTGCAGTAAAATTGACTTTATATTCAATTCTCACCTCATGTTCACACTTCTGATAACAAATTAAATATATTAAAACTTATTTAAAAATATTAAAATGTTTTCATTTACATTTAGCTCATATTTGTGCACTCATATCTACACTCACTTGTGTTATGTTCTTATAGTTTTTGGATGAATCTCATCGTCTTTAATTGCTGTCAGACCTGAGTTTTGTTTCCGTCTGATTTTAGAGGAGATCTTTGAGATCTGAACTGTGCAAATGACCATAAAATCACAGATTTATGTAGAATTAGTGTGAGTATGAGATCAGGGTTTTCTTGTCGACAGTGCCCATGCTTAGTTATTGTTGCTAAGCTACAATGAAACTTGTAGATATCCTGGCTCAGTGGGACAACCTCAGAGTTTATTTAGCCAAAAAACTACACAACAATGCTGCAGTCAGTCACTGTGGCCTTGAAAGTGTGATAATAATAATGATAATAAATACTGACTCGCTAACTTTTCTTCATGCTCACACCGTCCTGTGTCCCTCAGTACCACAAATTAATTACACTAACAGAAACAGATGCAGCGATCGTGGGACCTGAAGTGCGGCGACATGATTAACCATCGCCTGAAAAATGAATGCAGATCTCCAGAGATTATATTGACTGAGTCTGAACATTTATTCAATAGCATTAGCAATGCAGAAATCCATACATCACACGTGAAGCCTCCTCACAGGACTGATAACTCACTACAAACCCTGCAAGGCTCCACACGCACCAAGAAATCTGAAGAGCTATGCGTGTACCTGCTTGGGCGTGTCACACGGACCATCTTCATGCAGACCAGACGCCTGGACTGACCTTCGGGAGCTGAAATGTGGACGGGGTTCGGTTTGGACAGAGCATTTCGTTAGGTGATGTAACCACCTGTCTCAAACCAAACGTCATTTATTACTGAGCAGGTCTGGCTGCGTGAGCTGCATGCTAATCCCCTCGCCTCGCTGAGTGCACGGAGAGCTCGCCTGCTTTGCCCTTGGTGAAATCGGTTTCATGCATTACTTAAACCACATCTTACATCTATATTCCATCGCACCTACATCTATTTCACATACGACAGAATGGCTGCGCTTTCAGAGTGCCGCTGCAATGGTTTTAATCTTTTACATGACAAAACATGAATGCAAGAAAGAAGAACAAAAGAAAGATGATATCCATTGGCTTGTGTCGATGATTTTGGATAATTTCTCTGGTGCGGCATTAAAAACAGGAAGTAGAGAGTTTTACAGTAACAGATGGCTCTCTGTGTCTGTGCTCGCTCAGCAGCATGCCTTCATTAACACTCATTTCTCATCACAATGTAAACCCACAATATCATAAAAACCAAGCATCATCTGCATACTGAATCCTCACCCACACACCGACACACACACAAACACACACGCTTTCTATTTACGCTCACAAATATCTACAAACCTCCATAACTCAGTCAGAATCACAGTGCGTCTGTCTGTGTGTGTGAGTGTGTGTGTGTTTTACAGTAAAATACTGAGTGATGGGGTGGTGTGATGTGGAGTCACTGTTACCACACAAGTTGATTATTTTCCCGTAACATCACATCCACAAGTGTTTTGTTCCTCTTGTACCACGGTAAACAATGGATAATAAAAATGTAGTTTAATAATGAACCATTTTCTCTACCACTGCCTCCACACTGAACAAACCACCTGAACAAACCACACCCAAACCTCCACCATGCCATGTTCTCTACATCAGCCGTGTCCCTGAAGTTCCTTTCATACAGAACCCATCAGAGCTGATCGGCCTGATTCAGTCAGCTGATTATCTGGAACCGGTGTGTTGGGTTCTCTGTGAAGGAGTTTCTGTGACATTTATGTGTCAAGTGGAGTCACTGATTGTTACCATAGAAACAAACTCCTCACTTTAGAAGAAGATATATATATATATATACACACTCACTGAGCCCTTTGTTAGGAACACTATACTAATACTAGGTAGGGCCTCAGTTCTTCATGGCATTCTACTGGAGTCAGATCCAGTGACTGGAAAGACACTGAAGAACACTGAACTCATTGTTATGTTCATGAAACCAGTTTGAGAAGCCTTTTGCTTTGTGACATGATGCATTATCATAATAATATAATGATGAGCCAATAGAAGGTGGTAAATTGTGGCCATGAAGGGATGCACATGGTCAGCAACAATACTCATATACACTGTATTGTCAAAAGTATTGGGACACCCCTCCAAATCATGTGTATTGTCAAAATCATTGGGACACCACATCAATTCAAGTGTTCCAATCACTTCCATGGCCACACGTGTATAAAATCAAACACCTAGGAAAGAATGGGTCGCTCTCAGGAGCTCAGTGAATTCAACCGTGGTACCGTGAGAGGTTGCCACCTGTGCAATAAGTCCATTCGTGAAGTTTCCTCACTACTAAATATTCCATGGTCAACTGTTAGTGTTATTATAACAAAGTGGAAGCAATTGGGAACAACGGCAACTCAGTCACGAAGTGGGAAGCCACGTAAAATCACAGAGAGGGTCAGCGCCTGCTGAGGCGCACAGTGCGCAGAAGTCGCCAACTTTCTGCAGAGTCAATAGCTACAGACCTCCAAA
>CM074922.1:71077-81786 GCA_037576815.1 Pangasius larnaudii
GTAAAGCTGCTTTGAGACAATGACATTGTAAAAAGCGCTATACAAATAAAAATTGAATTGAATTGAATTGAATTATCCATACCCTTTTCACACCCCATCCACACACACTACACACACCCGTCTACACCCTTGTGAGTCTTATTCCTATAGAATAACAGTAAATCACTGTGAAACTTTGAGTAAGCTGGGTTTGCTTTGCAAGGCAATTTAATTCACTATCATCATCATAATCAGCCATTAGCACAGTGTAGGATGAAAGCAGGAACATCTGCTCAGACTCGTCCATCAGAGTGTGTTGGCGGAGTCTCGGAGACTTGCTGCCTCTTGGGACGCAGAAATGCGCCATATGCTGATCTTTAAAAGCTGTGTTTTTACACCGGGCCTCGCTTTTAAACGGCCGGAGAGAGCTCATTAAGGGAAATGCATCTTCAGATGTGTGCAAATGGAGGCTGATTCCATACACACATACACAAACACACACACATGTTACTACAGACCAGAGTAACACTGTCATTGTGAATTTGTCTATTTGGATTGCTCAAGCTGAAATAATATGTATGTATTAAAAGGTGAAAAAGTTAATGTGTGTGTTTCAGTTAGATTTTTATTTTCTTTACTGTTTAAATGACACGTGTGTTTCACCCAACGGACCTCATTTATCAAACTGTATACAATGGATTTACTCATAAATCATTCATATGAGCATTTACAGAAGAAATTGGGTATACCAGAAAATCCTATAAATTCAGGAAAGCATTCTTATCCTATTCGTGCTCCTGAGTGTATAAGAAGACTAACTAATGTAACACCCCTATAACCATAGAAAGCCTGGGAACCCAGTCCCATGTAGTGATTCCCACCAAAATACCACAGGTTCAAAGAGGTTTTCAGAAAATCAAAGCCAGTGGGCCACACTTCCTCGACAGCTGCACCATAGAGCTCCTGGTGGGAGCCACACCCCCTTGGAACCGCATCTACCTGTTAAGGAAACTCAGGTCATGAACAAGTACATAAAGGAGACTCTAAAAAAGGTGTACATCTGCCCCTCAATGTCACTAGCACTGGCAGGCTTCTTCTTTGTCGAGAAGCAAGGAGGCAGCTTACGGCCATGCGTAGACTATCGAGGGCTAAACCAATTAACTATCAAATGCCCCTATCCCCTCCCGTTGGTTCCTACAACATTGGGGCAACTGTGAGAGACCAAAAATTAGATAAATGATAAATGAGGTTCAACATGTGTGTGTGTGTGTGTGTGTGTGTGTGTGTATGAACAAGCGTTTTACATGTAACTAGTTTATTTCAGGTTTATTTCAGGACAGGTTCTTGCTGGAGTGTCTTCTTTGGTCAAATCTCAAAATCTAGTGCACTGCATATGGTGTGTTATAGCCTGTGTAGTGAACATTATAGTGAATAGTTCACCTCCCAATGTCAGAGCTGACCAGTCAAAATTGAGTATCTCTCTGGCTCACACACACACACACACCTATATTCAATCTGCAATCAGAAAGAAGCTCAGAGGTGAATGTGTTTTTACTGAACAGCTAGCAGAGCAGAGCCTTATTCCAGATCTGTGATTCCTGCTTCATAATAAAAAATTAGTTTTTACACACAGATGGTTAATAAACTGATCACACACATGCATTGAATAGTTTTTAATCCCTTCACATGATTGAAACACTGCAGCAAAAAAAATCAAACACATACTGACAAAATTATATAAGAAAAAAAATGGACAAAAAAAATCAATGACGGTATAAAAATGAACAATTAATAGCAAACTAAACACTAAATTGCGAGTAAATACTCAAACACTTGAGCAACATGGTTAATTAGAAAAAGTAACCATGCTGCTGTCAAAAAAACTCAAATATTTCATAATCACAACATGCATCTCTATCTATAGAGTGTTTATAATACTGGACCTAAATGCAGCATCAAATCTGCAGGTAAAGTAAAAAAGCAAGCATTTAAAGCTCAGAGTTGTGTGATACAACATTGTCTAAAAGTCAAAGAAAATTAAAAAGATTAAAACAGTGAATAAAATCATGAAGCTGAGTCATTTTCTCTCTTGTGATAAAGTTCCAGTTTGATAACTTTAATACAGAATAATTCTGCTGTTTTAGTAAATAATGTTTAGGCAACTGTGTGATTTGTGCACGGACATTTAGCACACAAAGCTAACCATGGTAAACATGAGTTAAAGAGACTGAGCTGTAAATCACACTGACTGTGTTTGTGTGTGTGTGTTATATGAAACTGTTATATTAAACTGTTATTTTTGTGCAGTTTTAAAGATTCTTCTCTCTGATTGTGTTTCAGTGTCAGGGTTCATCATTGTGCAGGTTCAAACAGAAAGTGACATGAAAACTAATTATAATTATTCTGTACTTTATTAATCGGTGCATTAAAGCATCACAAATCTGGCGAGGTGTTCAGACTGAAGGTCATCACACACCGCTTTTATAAATTCATACAAAAACAAATAAAAACCTTTAATGAGAGCCGATCTGTGTGTGATCTGTTTAAACTCATCCTCATTAATGAGAGCATTGATGTAGAAATGATCTGGTTCTGTACATTAATTAAAGAATAAATGCATGAATACATTTTCAATAAATAGTTCTCTCAGGTTCTTGCACCACCATCACATTCTTCTCTGAGTTTATTCACGCATGAGGAAGAACAACAACAGGAACATTTATTAACCAAACACATGGCTATAAATAATATTACATTAAAACAATAAAAATATATAAATATATTAATAATATATGAATAGTCACTCAAACAAAGCAATAAATATTTTCTTTATGGTTCTTTCTTTGTCCCTTTGGGGGAACCCTTAATTTGTTTTTTTTTTGTCCTATCAGAAAGAGTTTCTTTTAAGCAGTGAACCCTTGAAGAAACCTTAAATAGCCCTTTTTTTCTAAGTGTGTGTAGTAACTGGGTTAGCGTATGGTACAAATGCCAAAGTATTGTTTATTATTTTCTTCTTAATAACTATGACTGTCAGGAGTTTAACTTTTAGCTCCATGGTACTAGCTACTCTTTTAGAAAAAAGGATTACTTAATGGTTCTTCAGATAATTAAGTTCTTAAACTCCTCGAAGTGTTGGTGAGTCAGTGAAACACACATGCACTAACTGATGTATCTGACTTTGTGGTGAGGTGATATGGTGAGGAGGTGGTGAATTGAGGTGGTGAGGTTTTGAGGAAGTAGTGAAGTGAAGTAGTGAGGTGTTGAGGAGGTGGTGATAAGGTGTTGAGGTGGTAGTAAAATGAGGTAGTGAGATGTTGAGGTGAAAAAGAGGTGAGGTGTTGAGGGGTGGTGAGGTGAGGTGTTGAGGAGGTGGTGAGGTGAGGTGTTGCGGAAGTGAGGTTGTGAGGTGCTGAGGAGGTGAGATGGTGATGTGGTGAGGTGTTGAGGAGGTGATGTGGTGAGGTGTTGAGGAGGTGAGATGATAAGGTGTTGACGAGGTAAGGTGCTGAGAAGGTGAGATGGTGATGTGGCGAGGTGGTGAGGTGGTGAGGAGTGGCAGTAGTAATCGAGCCATAAGCAGACGAGCATCTAGAAAAGGATTGTCTTCAAGCAGAATTAATACACACTAATAGGAGTTTCAGTTCAGAGGAAATGGGAGTAAAGCTAATGAAGGACGCAATACAGCTGTCTGCCAAACACACGGCTAATCTGCTCTCATTATTATCCAGCGTATAATTACCCTCTGCCTGCAGAGGAACGGCCAATTCGGGGAAAACTGAAGTGTTCTCAGGGAACTGAGAGGAAGTGAGTGACCTACCGAGTCCCTTCAGGAGGAAACACTTCACTCCGGCTCAGAAAGAGACACAACTGAGTCTTTAATCTGCTCTGAGTGATGAGCTGTGAGTCACACATCTGTTTCAGAGTGTGAGAACACTTATGACTGTATTTACTGAGAAAAGCTAATTTCATCTGTTTTAGCAGATGCTGGTGCTGGTGGGCGTGGCCTATTTAACATTTGATCTGCCAATCTGCCAAGAATGTGCACAAAAATGGACATGGGTACAACATGCCAGATTAACAAGTGACAGGTGTGATGCATAATCACAGCATTAAACCCTGATCTACGTAACCCCGTTATTGATAATGCGTTGTATGGGTGTGTTTCCTGGGGGCAGGACATACAGAATGTTTGTCCTGGAAGTCCACTCATCCTAGCTTATATACACCATGAGTGTGTGTGTGTGTGTGTATGTGTGTGTGTGTGTGTGTGTGTGTGTGTGTGTGTGTAAATGATGTTTTAGTACCTTTGCTCTCAATGAGTGATCTACAGCATGTGTCCTGTTGAAGAACCACCTGGGAGAATGCAGAACCTCCATGTTTTTGCAAATAATTATTTTATATTTATTTTTTGCAAGTATATGTGAACCTCATATACACCCATGTGTACAGAAATCCACTGTGACAGAACTTAGACTAAAGAATGATGACAGCTCACAGTGAGATTGGTCACATGTTCATCAAAGTGTGTCTTTGTTCAGTGTCTCTGCCTCCATCAGCATTGACCAGGACGTGACCTCAAGACACTGCTATTACTTTAAACACTATAGAGATGATGCAGTTATATTTCTAGATCTGTACTGTGTGTGTGTGTGTGTGTGTAGGCAAGCTTAGTGCTCTCTGCTAATTGACTCACTCTCTGATCCCCAAATGTCAGCGTGTCTCTCTCTTTGAACTTTACTACACCAGGACCTGTCGCTAGCAAGGCAACTCGTCACCTAGCAACACCTGCAGGTCGATGTCACCTGTTTCACCTCTGTGTCACAGTGACACGCCCCCATGTCACTCCCTGACAGCCCTGTGACATACCGTCAGAGGTAAAGTCATGATAAGCTGAGTCCTTGTTAGTAGCAGAGCAAAGTGAAGATGGAAGGGAGCGAAAGGACGATTTGTGCTGGGGGTTTGGCAGCTGGATGAGGGGGTCACAACCTGGGGCGCTCTGTTCCACAATCTGCTTTAAACCAGAGAACACAAAAAGAAATGAAATACTGAACACACACACACAAACAAAATGTACTACAAAACTTTATAGAGAGGTTCTGTGTATTAATGGAGAGGTTCTGTGTGTTTATGGAGAGGGTCTGTGGAGATTAATTCAAGATAGAACATTTTAAAGCACACTGAATATTGAGCTAGATATGCCTTCAATATATCTTAGTAAGCCCTGCCCACAATTCACACCTTAAGGAAGACTGAAACTACTCTTGATTAGCCACCTGAGAGAACTAATTAGCATAGACTAACACACTTTCAAATAACGAGAATCTAGATCCTACTGAATCAAGTAGATAGTACACAAAGTCAGAAACCTGCCTTACCAGTAGAGAATAAATTCAAGATAGAACAACTTAAAGCACACTGTTGAAAGGTTCAGTGTGTTAATTGAGAGGTTTGATATAATAATGGAGAGGTTCTGTGTGTGAATAGAGAGATTGTGTGTGTTAATGGAACAGTTGTGTGTGGCTGTTTATTTTACTCATATACACACACTCATTTTAAAGCAGCAGTGTGTAAAGTTTAGCTCCCTGTGTGATCTGATTTGACTCGTCTAAACCAACCCCACTTCCTCTGATGAAACTATATGTTCACTGTGAAAAAGCACTGTACTTCACAGCTCTGCTCCAGTTGGGGGTGTGGCTAATTTCAGGGCCTGAAAAATATGAACAAAATCATGAGATGAAGGAACTACAGATCGTCACCACATGTTGTGAATCGGTTATCGTTATCTTTTTTTAAAATGATATGTTTATTACAGGTCTATAAACACTTAAAAACAATACACACACTAACTTTGATAACAAAAAAGAAACTAAATCAGAATTCTGAAAGCAGAGTCATGAGTGATGATGGAGCTGAGTTAACACTGCTGCCTAAATGTTTCATATTTTACTGGCTCATAACATTTCTGTGAAAAGTTCAGGAACCGAGGACAAATCTTTGTTATTAACTGCTATTAACACCCCCAGCCCCCCGATCCCCCCCTCCATAATGCCCCTGAGCTGCCCCTTCAGCACCTTACACCATTTTCTTGTCTGTGAAACTTTGCAAATGATCATTTTATTAAAGAAGTGCTAAAATTACAGGAAAAGATGGCTTGTGAGGAATTCAGACCAATTAATGAAATAAATAAATAATTTATAAAGTGAACAGAACGAGGAATAGTAAATTAGTTTCACAAAACAAAGTTCAATTGAATTACCAGCTGCATTATTTATGTAACAGTTAATTATCCAAAAGAGGATCGTGCTAATTAAAAGTCGAGTAGCTGGCCAGATCGCTTCATCAAACACACACACACACACACACACACACACATATACACATACAGACACACAAACACACACACACACATACACAGACACAAACACACACACACACACACACACACACACACGCACACACACACACATATACACATACAGACACACAAACACACACACACACATACACAGACACAAACACACACACAGACACAAACACACACACACACACACACACACACACACACACACACATATATTCACACACGTGCACAAATACACTGACCAGTTTTTATGGTGAAAAGAGAAAATAATTATAAAAATAAATAACTAAAATGTTTACTTAGTAATGAGGTAATGCAAACATCTGAAAAAGTCCTTAAAGAAACATTTCAGTTAAAATATAAAATGTACACAGTGTTGTTTACTCCAGATGTGGCAGCTCAGACGTGCAGATTCAGGACACAGCAGAGTGATGTTTCGGTTTTATATTTTATCTTGGACTCCAGAGAATCACTTTTTCCTTAGTGCAACAGTTGTGGCAAAGAGCTCATTCATTCATTCATTCATTCATTCATTCATTCATTCATTCATTCGTCTTCAGTAAGCACTTTATCCTGGTCAGAGTTGTGGAGCCGGAGTCTATCCCGTGATGGAACACCAGGCAATTTCAGGACACGGACACAGAGCAGATGATAATAAGGTTCTACTTTTTAAAGCTTTTTAAAGAATCAGTGTTTCATGTAAAATGAGAAAATGTGGTCTATCGCAGCGACTGTGTGAAGGTTTTAGGTGACACAGACTTCCAGTACCTGTTAGCTACATTAGCCTCATAGCTCCAGTGCTAAACTACAGAAGTAACCTTCACACATTGAACACATCTCAGCTTATTTACTGCGTTTGTGCTGAAGTGGATGTTTTATGTCCAAACTTTAACATTTGTGCATTTCCTTGTTAGAGTTCTTTATTGTTCTCTGTGAGAAAGAGGACCAGGGTTTTGGAGAACAGTGCTCACTCTTGTTCCACTAAATCCACAGAATCTAGATATATGTCTCACTAGAGCCCTTCACCGGTTCCTGAACAAATCCTTTGAAACCTGAAGATGGAGCTTTAGTGAAAATGTGATTGGATCAAACACATTTGCATGAACAATGGCCCGCTCTGTTCTCTAGTCAGGTCGAGTTTCGGCCACAGCACTGGCCCCTTGTTCCCTACTAAGTGAGCGAGTGGTAATTAGGGCGCAATGCACAAAGAGGCCCACACTCGCAGTGCAGCCGGGATGACTCATTAGGAGATGAGAGATTAGATAACGAGGGTTTGAGTGTCCTCAGTCTCCTGCTGCACACCTGCCCCCTCAGATATAGGTGAAACCCTTCACCCCCCCATTCCCCACCCCACCCCCCAGGGGCCCCTCTGCATTGTGGGATAACCAACCCCTAGGTTGTGTCCCTCGTGGCTACTTTCACTATGTTGCTTCAGAATAAGTTGGACGCCACATCGAGCTCCTCAAATGTCCCCTTTGTCCACATGGCATTTTCAGAGACTGATGTCTGACACACACACACACACACACACACACAAACACACACACACACACACACACACACACACAAACACATACACACAGTGTAATCTGCAGTGTGGTACTGAACTGACAGCTACAAATTGAATATCTGTTTCTGCTCCAAATCTCACCCTATGCACTATTCCCTATTCCCTACACTAATCACAATAGTACAGATTGGAGAGACTTTATTCTGACTGATCCGGTTTTAGACTGTGTGATTTCAGTGGTCTTTTAAGATTATTACTCGTCACACTGTATAAGATCCTGACAAAATTCTTCACAGTTAGTTTGAGGTAATAAGGAGATTTGTTCCTGTCCATTAGCATGTTTATTTTATGTTTGTCCATTACTGCTACCATATCTGTAGCTGTCCCATGAGTTTGCTGTCCTCCTATTGGTGGATTTTAGATGAGCGCTGTAGTAGTGCTTACACTTAGACTTTAATCACAAATTTCTTGCACTGACAGATAATTTATCCTCGTCTGTTTTTGATCCCACTAAATCATGTCACATTATGAGTTCTAGCACTACCAGTCTCAAAGAATTCATTTGCAATGTGCAATTTTTATCTTCGACAGCAAAATTTGTCTGAAAAATCATGCAGTGTAAAGTCGACTGTACAGGTTCTGGCTTTTACAGCTTAACATCTATATACTGTAGTTATTGGAACATTCTAGAGCTCTCACTGTGTTCATGTAGTGGCCTTGTGCAGAGAGTCTATATACTGTTTTTTTCCTACTCACTACACTGGATAATCATGTGCACTATGTAGTGCACTTATACTGAGTACACTAGATGAAAGAGGAGCTCTGTGTGTGTGTGTGTGTGTTACACAGAAAATGAATGTTCAGATATAACAGAATAAAAAAGTTTATAAGGTATGTGTGTATGTGCATATAAGTGTGTGTGTGTGTGTGTGTGTATGGGCATTACAGTTGGTGTGTAAATGTGTAGCAGCAAGGTGATGTTACTGATATCTCATTCCCTTCATCTCTTATTTACCCACACACACACACACACACACACACACATACACACACCAGTGTAGTTTGTATTGATCATGAGATGAAATTAAAATCGATGCTCAAGTTACACTGCAGTAAAATCTAAAGAGATGCCTGAATCAGTATAACAGAGGAGCACTAAGTAGGGAACAGTGGAGGGAAGAGAGAGAGTGAGTGAATACACCTGTTTCACTCCACCAGAGGCTCCCTGATTGCATGCTGATTGCATATAGTAGCTGATGTTAATGTACATTTGACACAGTAGCATGGTGAAGTAAATATATTATGGCAAGAAAAATTAACAGAGAGGAAAAAGTAGCACCCTGGTACAATGATCACATGTGCACCTTAAAACAGACCATTTGAAAATTAGACTGTAATTGGGGTCAAACTAATTTGGTAGTATTCCAAAAAGCATGGAAAGAGAGCCTCCTGTAGAAAAACTCCTAGTGCTACTAGATCAAATGTATCTCTCCACCCTAATAATCCTAAATAGATAAAAAAGATACTGTAGTAAAATTAACAAGGAATAAGACAACCACAGAAATATGCACACCATCAGTATTTAGTAGTGATTACTTTATGATTTTTTTCAATAACAAAATTGAAGATATCAGGCAAAAAAATTCAGACTATAAATTTAAAACCAGATAATTTGATAACACTTCCCTGTAGATAATACTATAATGATATGAGATCAACAGTTAGAATGTTTTACTCTCCTTTAAGAGACTGAACTAATGTCACTTTTCCTCATCAAAATCATCAGCATGTATACTAGATCCCTTACCTACACGTTTCTTCAAACAGATAATTCCAGAAACAATCGAACCTCTATTACAAATAATCAATTCTTACCTTAGCATTGTACCTAAATCCTTTAAATTAGCAGTTATCAAGCCCCTGATTAAAAAAACATGACCTTGACCACTGTCAGCTGTCTGACTATAGACCAATATCTAACCTCCCCTTTATCTCCAAGGTCCTAGAAAAGGTTCTAGCATATACTGCGCATACTTACATAGGAATAACATTCATGAAATGTATCAGTCAGGATTTAGGCCTCATCATAGCACAGAGACAGCGCTGGTTAAAGTGGTAAATGACTTACTACTGGCCTCTGATCAGGGTTGTGTCTCCTTGCTTGTGCTGCTTGACCTCAGTGCAGCTTTTGACACCATTGATCATGTTATTCTCCTCGATAGACTGGAAAATGTAGTAGGCATTAAGGGAACGGCCCTCTCCTGGCTCAGGTCTTATTGGACTGATCGCTGTCAGTTTGTAGATGTAAATTGTGACTTCTCTATGCATACTTAGGTAAAGTTTGGTGTTCCACAAGGTATGATTTTAGGCCCACTGTGCTTTTGTCTATATATGCTACATCTGGGGAAAATTATTCTTAAACATGATATTAGCTTCCACTGCTATGCTGATGATACACAGTTGTATGTTTCAGCAAAGTCAGATGATAGACACAAGCTTAATAAATTTGAGGAATGTGTAAAGGACATTAGACACTGGAGGCTGAGTAACTTCCTCCTACTTAATTCCAACAATAAAGATACTTAAATTAAGACCACAGGCAGCCGGTAAGTGAATAAACAAGCTTCAGTTAATCCAGAATCCAGAGGGCCTTACTAGAACCAGAAGATATGACCACATCACCCCTATCTTATCCACACTGCTTTGGCTCCCAATCAAATTTTGCATTGATTCTAACATACTACTATTGACCTATAAAGCACTAAATGGTCTCGCGCCACATTACCTGAGCGAACTTTTGGTCTTTTATGATCCGCCACGCCTACTTAGATCAAAAGGTGCAGGCTATTTATTGGTACC
>CM074922.1:81886-93308 GCA_037576815.1 Pangasius larnaudii
GAACAGCCTTCCACTTAGTGTTCGGGGCTCAGACACAGTCTCAGTGTTTAAGTCTCGGCTGAAAACATTTGTTTAGTCAAGCCTTTTGTGAATAGTTTTTTCTTTGGTACAGGAGTGGCTGACAGTGGAGTGGCTGGCCCTTTATGTCCCAGGTTGCTCTCATGCCTGTGTTACCTTTTAGTTATGCTGTCATAGCTAGTCTTGTCGGAGTCATTAATTACACTCGCCACACAATGTACATATTCTTTAACCATTACAGTACTAGAGCATACCTAATAATCTGTGTTTTCTCTGTCTCTCTCTTTCTCTCACAGATCACCATGAGATTACTGTGGATGGTATCACACAGACACAGCAAAGATTCTTGGATAGTCTAAAGATTGAAATTGCTAAGAACAGTTTACACTCAAGTCTCCATAATTGAACAGTTAATTCTTTAATTAACTTATACAGTTGAAGTTTGACACAATAGACCTAAAGTTAAAACTCTAATCATGCTCATACTCAAGTTATTGTTAACACAATTAGCACTACTTGATTATTTACAAATCGCACTATCTGGTGTCACTCAGTTGAGGATGGGCTCCCTTTCGAGTCTGGTTCCTCTCAAAGGTTTTTACTCACGTCGCCTCAGAATTTTTATTTAAATTTTATATCTGGATTTTCAAGCTGTTTTGTGACAATGTTCAGTGTTAAAAGTGCTATGTAAATAAAAAAAAATTATTGACTTTAAGTTTCAGAGAGGACATGTCTCAGTGAGGACAGTGAGGACTCTCAGAGAGTAAAGGACATTGTTTCAGTGGTAATTACAGCCTTGCTGCCTGTGTCCCTCATGAGACATCAGAAAGGTTTATTTATTTCCTCCTGTCTTACACACACACACACACAGGGGAACACATTTTTGTGTGTCTCTGAGTTTGAAAGTCTTTCTGTGGGGCTTCTTTAACTCTAAAGACTCTTGCACTACTTTAATTACATGCATCCCATAGCCCATCGCTGTCTTTCTCACACACACACACACATACACACACACACACACACACACACACACACACACACACCCTGCAGACTTTCATTGCATTTTATAAACAAATCTTTCTCTCCCGACTTTAACTCTTTTTTTATTTCATCATCTTCCCTCTCACATTCTCTCTTTAGCCACACCCACCACAAGCTAATCTTCACCACAGTACCACATTTAAAACTATGTCACTATAACAGGAAGTGCTGACAAACACCAACACTCACACTTTGCTGATGAACACAAACGCTCACGCTTTGCTCGTGAACACGAACGCTCACACTGCGCTGATGAACATCAAGCTCACTCTGCTCTGACGAACACGAACGCTTATGCTGCGCTGAAGAACATGAAGCTCACACTGTGCTGATGAACATGAATGCTCACCTGCATGAACACTCAATGATGTTTAATTCTGTTTTGTTTATTTGTTTATAAATATTTATAAAGTTCAGATGATGCACTGCCGTGTTTGGGTAAAGGAGAGATCAGATGAGAGAAAAACACTGTTCTTCCTTCATCAAGCCATCAGATACCCACAATTCCTGAAAGAGCAGGATGTAATGAAACATAACAAACTTCTCTCACATATGACTATAAAGGTTCTTTTCAAGAGTGTGTGCTCTGTAATTATCCCACCTTCCAGCTCTTCACTCAAACTTTGCATTTCTCTTAACCCAGTCTGGGGAAAAGTCCAGTCTCAGATCTGCAGAACCTCTCCAGCTGTACTAATGAGAAGTTAAAGAACTCCAGCAGTGTAAAAGAACTTCAGCTCCATCTCATTGCACTTTGGTTAAAGTTCTTAGCTTTTTGAAAGGAGTTTTAATTGGACCTATATCAGAAGGGAAAGCTTCTGTTGTGGGGTTCTACAAAGAACCCTATAAGGCTTAAACCAAAACCTTAACTCCTCCCAATGTACTGCACTGTAACTAAACCTCATCTCTCTCTCTCTCTCTCTCTCTCTCTCTCTCTCTCTCTCTCTCTGTATGTCTCTGTACATATCCTCCTGTCTTCATTTGTCTTTTCTTTCTGCAATGTTTTTTTTTTTATAAAATCTCTGAGCTGGTACTTTACTGGCACTTTTTGAATTCGGCTGCTGATCAGCTTTATTCGTCTATGCCACGTCCCCCAGAGGCCCGTGTTTGGATGCTCGCAGAATGAAAGAGTTCGGCTCACGTGGCGTGAAATGAAAGCAGAGAATAAGCTGATGCATGAGAAAAGAAAAGAATGAGCTGTTCTGCATGATGGAGGAGGAGGAGAGAGCGACAGATGAAGAAAGAGAGATAGAGGGCAAGAGACAGAGAATGAGAGAGAAAGACACACACAGAAAGAGAGAGAGGACAGAGACAGAAGGTGAGAGAGACAGACAGACAGACAGACAGACAGACAGATAGATAGATAGATAGATAGATAGATAGATAGATAGATAGAGCAACTGATAGACAGAGATTTGACTCAAATACAATTCTAAAGCTGCCGTTTGAAACTGGAATGAGCCTCAATTCAGCAGAAACTGTCAGGTAGCACTTTAAAGTGTGCACTATATAATGATCAAGAGCAGGAGTTAAGCTGGGATTTAGGATAGCAAGTTTAACATCAACATTTAATGTTTGACAAAATTGCTTAATTTACTGAATATTTAATCTTAAATATGTGGCAGTGACACTTTTGATGATGTTAAATATTTGGACTAAAATCTATAAATAACTCAATAATAAAACCATTAGTGTATTATGCCATTAATGTGTAGTGCATTATATAATTAATTCATTATATCACAAGGTCTCATTGATGGCTCTGTAATACTCAACTGGCTTCTTATCTTATTTCCCCTGAACACCAAACACACAGAAAACTGGATCTTTCATTTAAACCAAAACACACTAAATTTACACTTCTCTCAACTGTCCTTTTCTGTCTACTCTGTTTGGACAGTGTGTGTGCGTGTGCGTGTGCGTGTGTGTGTGTGTGTGTGTGTGTGTGTGTGTGTGCGCATTGGTTTCTTCTCCAATGGCATTAAGAGTAAAAATGATGACACAGTAAATAAACCTCCTAGTTCATGTTCATCTCGGTCACTGTTGATGTTGTGTTATACATGTGAAAAATAGCAGCATAAATAGAGATCAGATCTAGGGGCGTGTCCCTCTGTGTGAATACCTGACATGACCATCACTGATTGGCTGCATGAATCTGAGTGAGACAGAAATCAGCCCCAGACTCTCTCCTCACTTCTTTACACCAGATGTGTGTGTTTTTATCATGACCCTTTGGTGGTGCTGCTGCATTCACCTACACAAGAGTCTAAAATAATCCTCTTTAAGACATAAAACATTAAATAATCTGATGTCGAGTCAAAACTGAAATGTTATATTGATGTGTTCTATCTTTGACAAACAGGGTGAGGGGCTTAACGTTACACATTTACACCACACACACTCGAGTGTGTTAGATTTACTGAGCCTGAATACTAGCTTGCATTGTACACTAGATTTAGTGCTAATGTGTAAAATATCGTGAGTGTATGCTTATGGTTTTCTGTGTTGGATATTTTCTGCTCTGCTGCCTGTGTGTGTGTATATGTGTGTGTGGCTCATCAGTTAGTGCTGTGCTGATCTAGAGCCCGTCAGTACAGGATATACAGCGCTAGCAGGTGAACACGCTTCTGTGCCACTGCTCCGCTAATACAGGTATCCATTCAGCTGACAGTTTTACAGCTCTGAAATTCACTTAGTGCTAAATTTCCCCTCAGATGACTCAGTGTGTGTGTGTGTGTGTGTGTGTGTGTGTGTGTGTGTGTGTGTGTGTGCGCGCACTGCAGGCCAGTGTGCCCGTGTTCCCACTCTGAGACACGAGGACATCAACCCCAGCGCTTCATTTCACTAATATGATTGTGTGTTAGCGCAGGCTGAGATCAAGTTAAAGAGGAGGAGAAGCGCAGCACAGCACGCCACTTCATTACCCCGAGGCCTCAAATATGCCAACGTCAGACCATACACAACAGCCAGCGGTCGATACAGCAAAGTTCACTTTAAATCTCACTGCATTGCATGCACACACACATACACACACACAAAAACACAAACAGACAAGCTTCACCAATCTTCTACTTTATGATACTGATCCTGCAAACTAAATACACACTTCCACTTCAGTCAAAGTCAAAAGGTTGCTTTATTGGCATGACAAATATTAACATTTGTATTGCCAAAGCTTAGATACAGACTTTGGGAACAAACTAGAAAATAACTACAGAAGTAAATAAATGGGGAAAAAGTGCATACATTCAACAATACAGTCAAAAAGAAATACTAGTAATGACACTTATAGAACCCTGAGGGAAAAAAATTAAGTAATAAAAAACTAACTAACTAACTAACTAACTAACTAAATAAATAAATAAATAAATAAATAAAATACCTGTGTCTCTGTCTCTCTCTGTGAGGATTGTGGGTAGCAGAAGAGAGTGCAGATGCTTGGAGTACATCTCTGAGCGTTTCTAGTTTTCCTTGTTTATTTACTTTTCTTTTTTAGTTCTATTAATTTATAGTAAAAGTTTAGTGTAGCTAACAGTGTGTGGGCTGACCACTGTCAGCAAAACTCACTTCAGTTTGGAGCTAAATGGAGATTTCCCCTGGCTGACCCTGAGACACTGGTGTAAATGCATGATGGACAATTCCATATCTATCGAGGAAGACCTAACTGCATTCAATGATAAGGTTGGTGGGTTAAACATCAAATCAGCTTTTCAGATGAACAAAGCAATGGTGTTTTTTTCTTTCCAAGGTTGAAATGGTTGGTAAACTAATTGGACAGTGGCTAATGATAAACAACATGTATGTACTTGTAATACATACATGTTTTACAAAATCATGCTGTCCAATGTGCCTCCCTTTATTAAAAATAAAACTCTGAAAAGTGTGCTTGAGTGCCACAGAAGGTTAACAGTGAAGTTTGAAATGGTTCCTCTGAGTTTAAAAAACCCAGAGAATAAACAGACATCATGTCTTTCCACTGTTTCACCTACATGATTCTAAACACACAGCACGAGCCACTCAATCTCTCTGTTAAACTAAAAATCGAGGGTAAAGATTACACCATCTTTATTAGCTGAGAATAGATTAGCTGTTTTGTGTGGTGAACACAGCCATGTCAGACAGGCATGTAAGAGCAGGCAGAAGCCAGGCTGAGACACAAACAATCCCAGCATGTACTGAGCAGTCAAGTGAGTCTGCAGCTCACGCAGCACTAGTTACAAGTCCCAATGAGCAACCAGAGGAAGAAACATCCAACCCCACTAACCCACCCCAATATAGGAGTCACACATAACACTGACAACATTGACAAAACCCCAGCAAGGCACAGTGCTTCTCTAGCTCCACAACGTATCCCCAGTGTTAAAAAAAAACAAAACAGAAAAAGCAGGAATCGACTCCTCTAGCCCCACCGCCAGATCTGCCCCTATCTCAAACAGACCCTGACCGGAGTGAAAAGCAGATGCAGCCTGTTCATCCAGAGGCTGATCCAAATGTTCTACCTGAAGCTCAGAACGTGTGGGGGTGGTGTGTGTGTGTGTGTGTGTGTGTGCGTGTGCGTGTGTGTGTGTGTGTGTGTGTGTGTGTGTGTGTGTGTGTTGGGGGGCAGGGGGTGGTTGGGTTGGTTTTTCTGCAGGGAACCTGCTCTGAGATCTGAGATGGTTTTAGAAAGCACACAGTGTGAGTCAGAAAATGAGTATTGAAGTTATAGAGAGTGGTTCTGCTGAAGACACTGATATCTCTTAGGTGATAGCTAGACTAAGTAAAACCTTTAACAGTTCTCAGCTCTATACAGTATCACAGATAAACACATTTTTAGATCTGACTAAAGGGGCTAAAAATTGATGCCTTTTTCACCAATCTCCCACATTTGTATTTGTCATGTGATGTAGCAATGCAGCATACCACTCTCGAAGAACTTGACCAACCGAAACGTTATTGCCTAAAAAACTAATGCCAAAAGTCAAAAACATTATCTAATGTAAGTCCGTTGCGGCGTTGCACCCGCTGGTTCGGTCATGTCCTCCGTCTCCCTCCTGACCATCCGACAAAAACCTCCATTCTCCAGTTTGACCCGAGGGCTGCACGCTGGAGACGCCCAGGAGGCAAGCCCTGCACCCGGTGGCTCGACATCGTCGCGGGGGACCTCCAACAATACGGAGTTGCTGTGGAGGATGCAGAGCAGCTGGCACAAGACCGCCAGTGCTGGAAAAACTGGTTCATCTGGTCAGCTCAACGCACCGGGACGGGTCACCCCCCCCCCCACCCCCCATTGCAGGAGCCCTAAAGAAAAAAAAGAAGAAAAGAATGTAAGTCCAAATAAAGAGACTTCATTAAAAAGAAAAACAAAGACCATGTATTCTTTAGTGCTATTTTCTGTGATCAGCAGCATGTCATTTCTAAATATAGGTTTACTTAATATAAACAAATGTCGTAGTGCTGAGAAGCGGTTTAGACTTCTCAGTTTTCTGCTTCAAAAAAAGTGAACATTACACAAAACACAGCAGAAATCATACCTGAAAGGATGCAGAGACTAGATATTGATCTCCCTTTCTCTTATATACAACCTCTCACTTTCTCTTATTAATAATTATGCTCCCAAAGTTGGCACAGACCATACTCAGTTTTTTGATCATTTGAATAAAGTTATCTCAGACATTCCCAGAGAAAGAATAAACATTTTAGTTTGTGATTTTAACTGCACTCTGAATCACAGTGTAGACTGGAACCACAGTGAGCCTCATCCTTGCTCAGCATATGCACTCAGAACTGTAGTACAGAACCACAGCCTAGTAGATGTGTGGAGGGGAAACTCTACCTACAGACAGACAGTACACCTGGTTAAAATCTAATCCTGAAAAGATCTTCACAGTGAGACGTGATAGGTTTTACACTTAGAGTTTTAACAGAGGCAGATTCTTTGACAATTATATACATCCCACTCCACTCTCTGACCGTCATTACATCTCTGTCACTGTCACAACCATACTGAGCACTTTCCATCAGCATCACTGGCACTCTTATTGCAGGATCGCCATATTGCTCATGCTTTTACAATTTTTGGGGGGTCTTGGAAAGAGAGAAAGTCACAGTACACATCACTAAGCTACCCATGGGACAAGAAACTACTGACAAAAATGATATAATCTCACAAGTGCTATCTTGTATCTTCTAACCCTAGCCCCTTAAGACTCTAACAGCCTCTGCCATTGGTGGATGTTTCATCTTATGGATCAGGCTGTTTTACACTGATGTGTACAGCATGCTGAAAATAAATGCAACACTAATACGAACCTTTCCTGTGTGCAGAAGTGTGCTTACGGCAATACCACCATGAGCTAATGGCCATACCACCCTGAGAACACCTGATCTCGTCCGATCTCGGAAACTATGCAGGGTTGGGCATGGTTAGTACTTGGATGGGAGACCGCCTGGGAATACCAGGTGCTGTAAGCATTTTGGGGTGGTCGTGGCCTAATTGTTAGAGAGACAGACTTACAACCCAAAGGTGAACCTGAAGGTCATGGGTTCAAGTCTCTGTCCAGCAAGGATTGTAGGTGGGGGAGTGAATGACCAGCGCTCTCTTCTGCCCTCAATACCACGACTGAGGTGAGACCCTTGAGCAAGGCACTAATCCCCCAACTGCTCCCCGGGCACCGCAGCAAAAAAGGCTGCTTGCAGTGTGTGTGTGTGTGTGTTTGTGTGTGTGTGTACTTGGATGAGTTAAATGCAGAGCACAAATTCTTTTCAGTACTAATTACCAACCTATCTGACATGACCACAATTAAGCTCACTGCATATGTTGATGATGTGACAGTAATAATAAGCTCTGAAGACAACATTAATCACCTATGTTCAAGCCTCAAGGTCTTCCAGAGAGCATCATCTGAACAAAACTGACACTTTGCTCATAGGTAAATGGCAGGAGGAGAAACCACTTCACTTCCTACAGCAGTGTTCAACTTCAGAAGCACTTTGTGAACTTTGTCTGGAGCAGTCACCATTGGCTGCCACCCAGTGCACTGAGTGTACCAGTGTGCACTCACTTCAGACCCATGATCAGATGCAACCCCCCATCGTTCTTCGGAACGATGAAGTAGCAGCTGTAGAACCCGGACTCTCTCAAGAGAGGAGGAACATGTTCTATGGCCTCCTTCCTCAAGAGAGTGCCTACTTCTTGTTCCAATACCAGAGCCTGCTCGGGGCCCACTAGTGTAGGAACAACCCCATTGAAGCGAGGCAGACAAGAACCAAACTGAATTCTGTAACCTCCTTCTACAGTCTGCAGGACCCATTGTGAGACATTTGGCACAAGTTTCCATGCTGCCAGAAAGTCTACTAAGGGAACCAGCCTCTCGTGACTGGCCTCTGGTGCAGCTATAGGAGCCACTTCGGTGCCCTGAAGCATGGACGCATGGAAGCATTGGAATGCCGCCACCTGCTTCTTCACCTCCTGAAACCTCTGGACTGACTGCACCACCGAAGAGGCCAGAAGGCGATAGCGGGGCATCCAGCAGGAAGAATCTGTCCTTGTCTTGAAGCTCAGACAGATTCAACCACAGATGCCTCTCTGTGGCCACCAACGCTGCCATTGAATGGCCAATGGTTCTGGCTGTTTCTTTGGTGGCCTGGAGTGACAGATCTGTGGCCCGACGTACTGTAGTTCAGAGACCACGTCGGATTCACCTTCCTCCCTTTCGTCTAGGTCTTTTAGTAGGTTGGACTGGTACACCTGCAATACCGCCATGGTGTGCAGACATGCACCGGCCTGACCTGCCACCCAGATAAATAAGCTTTGCCAACCAGGCTGGTAAGACTATGTTAGTCTTACCAGCCTGGTGGGAAGCCTTGGGGCCTTCAGGCTGAAGACGGGGAGAGATAGCTCGCGAGTGTCTGCTCTACCGCCGGCATCGCCCCGTATCCATTCCCATGCGGCCCTGTGATGTTTGAATAGTTAGAAGGAGTACGGAACAAATACGGTTTCTCTCGGCGTGGAGATCGGGGAAAAACAAAAGGCCCCGTCATGAAAGCTGGGATCTAGCTCCCAGGAAGCACTCATCCAGCTTGCTTTTGGGATGAGCGTCCTGCTTCTCGGCCGGCCAATCAATATTGAGCTTGGCTACAGTGCGAGTCACAACCTCCATGAGCTCCTCATATGCGAGGAACTGTGGTGGCAAGCCCACAGTCTCCTCTGTGTCGATGCTCATCCTGCCAACCTCCCCGGAGGAAGACAAATAAAATGCCTGTCTCTCTCTCTCTGGGGGGAAGAAATAGCAGGATGGGCTTCCAATCCCTGAGAGGAAGCCGTGGATCTAGTGGGTGAGGACCGAGATAAGGATGAGCCCGTCTCTGATCCCTCCACTAAATCCACTTGCGACCCCCACGATAACAGTCTCCGCTGTGCCTCTGCAACAGCGGGACCGGACCCAGCAGGATCGTGAACCTGGCCGCTTTCCACCAAAGCGGGAGTGGAGCACACGGAGCGGAAGAAGCTCACAATCATGACAGTTAGCCCCCTCAAGAGATAACCGTGCATGCTCTGCTGCCAAACAGATGACGCACAAGTCGTGTGTATCCCCACCCCGAGAGATAGCGTGGGCAGGGAGGAACATACAATTTGAAACGCCGTCCGCTCACCACAGACATTGATCTTCGCTTTGACATTGACAGACACACATGAAATGTATCAGTCAGGATTAAGGCCTCATCACACCACAGACGCATCACTGGTTAAAGTGGTAAATGACCTACTACTGGCCTCTGATCAGGGTTGTGCCTCCTTGCTTGTGCTGCTTGCCTTTAGTGCAGCTTTTTATACCCTTGATCATGCTATTCTCCTCGATAGACTAGAATATGTAGTAGGCGTTAAGGGAATGGCCCTCTCCTGGCTCAGGTCTTATCTGACTGATCTCTACGCATACTAAGGTAAGGTTTGGTGTCTCGCAAGGCTCTGTTTTAGGCCCACTGCTCTTTTCTTAATATATATGCTCATGACACACTGTTGTATGTTTCAGCAAAGCCAGATGATAGACACCAGCTTAAGTGTAAGGAATGTGTAAAGGACATTAGATATTGGATGCTTATTAACTTTCTTCTACTTAATTCTGACAGAAGTACTTGTACTAGGACCACATGCAGCTAGATGTAAGCTTTCTGATTACATAATAAATCTGGATGGCTTTCTGTTTCATCATCTGCAGCAGTAAAAGACCTTGGTGTGATTATCGACTTTAGTCTTTCTTTTGAAGCTCATGTAGATAATATCACTAGGATCACTTTCTTTCATCTCATAAATATTCCTAACATAAGAAATATATTGTCACTACATGATGCAGAAACATTAGTTCATACTTTTGTTACCTCTAGGTTGGATTATTGTATTGCCTTGCTGTCTGGATGTTCCAGTAGATACAAGCTCCAGTTTCCAGCATAAACAAGCTCCAGTTTCTCCAGAATGCAGCAGCGAGAGTCCTTACTAGAACCAGAAGATATGACCACATCACCCCTATCTTATCCACACTGCATTGGCTCCCAATCAAATTTCGTATTCATCATAAAATACTACTATTGACCTATAAAGCACTGAATGGTCTTGTGCCACAGTACATGAGCGAACCTCTATGATTTATGGTCTTTTATGATCCACCATGCCCACTTTGACAGTGGGCACAGTCTCAGTGTTTAAGTTGTTATGGCGGGCCCGAGCACATAATTCTTCCATCGCTCCTCACACAACTGCCGGCAGGGTGCTGAAAGGACAGCGCCGCTTTGTTTTGGACTCTGCACGCAAAGTACATTGTCCTTAACCATTATGGGACAAAAGCTTACCTAACAATATCTCTCTCTCTCTCTCTCTCTCTCTCTCTCTCTCTCTATATATATATATATATATATATATATATACACATGCTACTCCTGACATGCCAGTGATCCTGACCCCTTCTGCTCCCCGGACCTGCCCGATCCATCCTGATGCCCTACCATCCTGATGCCCTACTTCTGGTTGGAGTCTCATCGGTTGAGTCGCGCTCTGCTGCTGGGGCCCCATATGGACGACCTGAAGAACTGTTTGGTTTGCTGGGGATGGTGCCACCTGGGGGTTGGGGAGATGGCTTGGGGATCTCATATGGGGAGCTGTACTGTAATGGCTTGGGACTGCGATTGCTGTGGTGGCTTTGGGGCTGCAGTTGCCACAAGCTGTTTTGCACTCAGGTCTCCATCAGTGGACAGTAGATAGGTTCAACCAACCAGACTTCATGTGAAAACTGTGAATTTACTGATTGCACAACTGAACTATTTGTCCTTGCAGTACACAGTTATGGAAGGGATTTATTTATAATCACACTATCCGGTGTATCCCATATGAGGA
>CM074922.1:93408-103874 GCA_037576815.1 Pangasius larnaudii
TGCTGTCTGGCTACACTCTCTCCCACTACCACTTTACAGTCACTAATCTCTTTCAGATTGCCTCTTCTACATAGGATCTAGTCTACCTCTGTGCTCCTACCTCCACTCTTGTAAGTCAATCTATGCTCCTCCCTCTTCTGAAAATAAATGTTAACCACAGCCATGTCCAACCTCTTAGCAAAGTCCACTACCATCTGACCTTCCTGAGGTTCCTTAACTCCAAATTTGCCCATCACCTCCTCATCACCACCTCATTTGTGTTCCCCTCACCAACATGTCCATTAAAATCTGCTCCTATCACCACTCTCCCAACCATGGGAATACTCTCTATCACCTCATCTAATTCACTCCAGAATCTCTCTTTCTCCACTAACTCACAATCTACTTGTGGGGCATCACCCCTTCAATCTCTAACTTCAGACTCATCACCTTGTCTGACACTCTCTTCACCTCCAGAACCTTCCTCCCAAACTCCTCATTCAAGACCACACCTACCCCATTTCTCTTACTATCCACACCATAATAAAACAGCTTGAATCCTGATCCTATACTACGAGCCTTGCTACCCTTCCACCTGGTCTCCTGTACACACAGTTTATATACACCTTCCTTCTCTCCATCATATCAGCCAGCTCTCTACCTTTCCCTGTCATAGTACCAACATTCAGAGTTCAGTACCAACATTCAGAGTTCAGAGTGTGAGTTTATCACATCACACTGACAAAAATCATTCTAATGCATTCTTTATTCATTCACTATATAGTGGATTATTTGGATGCTAGATACTTAAAGCTAAAACTCTAATGAAATCAAAAATGACTCTGATACTTGTGTTGAAGATTCTTTCCACACACTCAGTACTGTTGGAGTCTGTAGTGTACAGCTATACAAGAGAAATGATTTATATTCTTACTATCTGGAGTCACCCAGATGAGGATGGGTTCCCTCTGGAGTCTGGTCCCTCTCAGGCTTCCTTTCTCATGTCATCACAGAGAGACTTTCCTCACCACTGTCACATTTGGATTGTTCATTAGGGATCCATTTCCAGATTTCTGTAAAGCTGCTTTGCAAAAATGTCCATTGTTAAAAGTGCTGAAAATGAATTGGATTGAAATAAACAACTAAAATTATAGGTGGCAAATTTATCTAAAAACTAAATGAAGATGAATTGTTCATATTCATATTGTTTGGTGTAAAAATAAAATTAAATAATCTTTAAATAATCACACGCTTCCTCCAAAATGCGATTGTCCAATCAGACAATCAGAGAACACACACATACAGAGTCATACACTCATACACACACACACACACAGATCTGTAAGCTCATTGTAAAAAGTGCATTAATTTTGACACCTAAAAGGTTTTACATGAAGGATTATGAAAGTCAATCAGCATTGCGTCCTGCTCATTGATTTATATCTGAATAAATGCTGATTTTTTTTTATCAGTTTAAAGAAATAGTGCTTCTAAACATGCTTCTCACTAAACATGCTGTTTAATTGGTGAGTTTATTACTTTTTTATTTCTTTTTATTTATTTTTTATTTTACTTTTTATTACTTTTGTGAGTTTATTACTTTGTGTATCCGCAGCATCTCAGACATTAAATTAAAAAAAAATAAAATCACACTGAAATTCAGAGTGTTTAAAAAGCACAGCTGACTTCATTTAAAAACAGACCTCAAGCCCAATTCACACCCGTCCAAGACTGGACTTCAGACCTACATGTCAAGTTCACACCTCATTCAGTTCCATTTGAAAAATTAGTTCAGTCCACACCGGCCATGTTACAATCATGGTAGAAGATCTTGCATGACACTGGTTATATTTTACTCACCAAATCTCAATGGACTGTAGGTGACATGGGGCACTAATATTGTGCGTCCCATATGAATTCAGGATCACTCTATGACACATAATGAATTCTTCTTCTTTTAGCTGGTACAAAGGTGCAATGAAATGAGGCCTGCATAAAAAACCATAAATAGACTATACAGACAATATACAATGGGTTGTATTTTATTAGGTAAGTTATAAGGTATAAGGTAACAAATGTAAGAACATACAAAAAAGTACACATATGAAAAGGTATGTATATATCTAAATAGTGAAGTGTGGCCAAGTATGGTGAAGGAGCAGCGAGCAGCTTTTTTTGCTGTGGCACCCAGGGAGCAGTTTGGGGATTGGTACCTTGCTCAAGGATCTCACCTCAAGAAGGTGGAAGAGGTGCTGATCATTCACTCCCCCCACCTACAATCCCTGCCAGACCTGAGACTCAAACCCACCACCTTTGCATTATAAGGCTGAGTCTCTAACCATTAGGCCAGGACTGCCCCGTATACACATGCTGCTTGCACAGTTATTAGGAAAATGGTATTTCTCAGCTTAATTTTCTTGGTCTACAAATACAGTGGTATCAGTCGATTGTAAATGTTTATTTCACATCCAAATAGAACATTTAACAAAGAAAAAAAATAAGATTTGGATTCTCAGGGGAAATTATTAGCATGCACAGTTATTAGGCAACTAAATTTCAAATCATTTTTTTCACTTACTTGTTTATTCTTAAAGTAATATTTAACAAATTACTAACATAAATTAACATATAACCATTAAGAAAAAAGCAATTTTGGCCTTTCAAAACTATTTAGTGATGAATATAGCCATCCTTCTTTTTAGTAACCTCCATGAGCCTTCCATCCATTGAATCTGTCAGTTTCTTTATCTGTTCATGATCAATTTTAGCTGACACTGCCACAACAGCCTCACAAATGCTGTTCAAAGAGGTGAACTGTCTTCCTTCACTGTAAACCTCACACCTGAGAATGGTCCAGAAGTTCTCAATAGGATTTATGTCAGGTGAGGAAGGGGGCCAGGTCATCATTCTGTCATCTTTGAAGCCTTTGCTGGCTAGCCAAACAGTAGTGTACCTTGATGTATGTGATCAAGCATTGTCCTGCATAAAGATCATGGCCTTCCTGAATGCTGCTGACTTCTACCTGTACCACTGCTTGAAGAAAGTGCCTTCTAGAAACTGGCAGTAGGTTTGGGACTTGATGTTCAGTCCTAGCTCATCATTAATGATACCAGCCCACAGCAGTACCCCTCCTTCACCTTGCTGGTGCCTTGCTCAAACTGCTACTCTCTGCTCATTAGTGATCCACCCAAAAGCCCACCCATTTGGTTCATCTAGAGTCACTCTCATTTTATCTGTCCATAAAACGTCTGAGAAATCTTTCTTCAGGTATTTCTTGGCCCAGGCATGACACTTCAGCTTGTGAGTCTTATTCAGTGGTAGTCTTGTTTCAGTCTTCCTTACCTTAGCCATGTCTGTGAGCATTTGACACCTTGTACTTCTGGACACTCCTGGAAGTTTGCAGTACTGAAATATGGTGGCACTGGAGGCTAACCGGTTCCTGGTAACCTCATGTTTTATTCTTCTTAAGTCTTTTGTAGTCAACTTGTGCCTTTTCTTCTCCATATGTTTTTTGTGACCCTGTTGAGTATTCATAACCAAGCGTTTGATTGTCCAATGGTCACCCATCAATAATTTTTCAATCTTCAGTGTGCTGCATCCCTCAGTTAAATATCTTTTTTGGCCATTTTCCTAAGGTAGAGAAGTTGTCTAATAATTATTCACACCTTATAGAGGGTGTTAATCACTTTAAGCCACACCCTACCTCATTAAACAACTAAACCTCACCTGAAAATAATTATACCCAGTTAGCATTCAGGTTTATATGGTTAAGAATTGGATAATAGGCATAGAAATAATGATCAGATTATAATACTGACGCCTAATAATCGTGCACTCAGTATAGTCTGTATATACACTAAAGTGTCCAGTGCATGTGCAAATATGTCATATGTGACATGTATGAGCTATATCCTGATGCTGTATGTGCAAGTGTTAGGAGCTGGGGTTGTGGTCATGGGTTCAGGTCATGGGTTCAGTCGTGGCCTAATGCTTAGAGAATTGGACTTGTAACCTGAAGGTTGTGGGTTCGAGTCTCAAGTCTGGCAGGGATTGTAGGTGGGGGGAGTGAATGACCAGCGCTCTCTTCCACCCTCAATACCACAACTGAGGTGAGACCCTGCTGAAGAAAGGCTGCTCACTGCTCCAGGTAAGTGTTCACTACTGTGTTTGTGCACTTGGATGGGTTAAATGCAGAGCACAAATTCCAAGTAGGGGTCACCACACTTGGCCACGTGTTACTTCACTTTCAGATGTTGTTCAAGCTTGTTTAGCCTCTTAGTCCTTGCCATGTGATTTTGGAGATGCTTTCCTGCAGCATCTTTCTGGTATGTGGAAAAATGGCAGCATGGTTGGATTTACCAAATGCAGATAGAGAAGTGGCTTTGTAGTTCTTCTTGAATTGAGTATAGTTGGCCCTTGAAAAGTCCACAATTACAATGAGGGCAGCATCCAGTTATTTGTTTCAGGGCATATCATGAAGTGTGGATAAGGCAATATGACTGTCTGCATGAGGTGGGATGTAGATGGCCATGATGACTGAGGTGAACTCTCTTGCCTGTAGGAGGGGTGGCAGCTGATCATCATGTGTTGCAGGTTTCAGTGAAACAGAGGATATTGCAGATTGAAGAATGAAAATAAGAAAGAAAGGATGACAAGTAATACATGCTAAATAAATAATAAAGTCATAAATAATATAGTAAAAATAATAAACAGGCAATATTTGGTTCATTATCAGGATCAGAAAATATCATTAGATTAAATTTAAGCACACACCAGCTAGAAGAATTGTGAAGTGTTTACAGAGAGCAGCATTTTGCACACCACCTTCTCACAGCTGAACCAATGGATAGGACTGTCTGGACCCATCTGGAACCATCTGGAACCTGAGATGCATCCCACTCAGAAAAATGAAAGAAAAAAGCTAAACCTCAGCATACACTAATTCCTTGTTAAAAGAACCTCATTTCCCTCCCCGGACACTTCATTGTATTGTGTGTGTGTGTGTGTGTGTGTGAGAGAGAGAGAGAGAGACTTCCTCTGCCACGTGTGTATTAAATATTGCATTTAGAACTTAAGTAACGATTGCTGTGTTTTATGCTTTAATAATGAATACCTGTTCCAGCAGAGGTGAATCATGGGAAAAGAGCAACCCAGAACATCTGCAATGTATGATGGCAAATCATATGTGGGTGGGTTAAATCAGTCACTTTGTGTTAGGGGAACTATAGAAAATATTGAATATTTAATGAGGAACAGTGCATAAGTGAATCAGGTACACATGCCTGCCATAATGACATTATAAATCTGTATAACATTCATTATGAGGTGTGGGTGGAGCCTCAGGCTGTTTCACACTCCACACAGATGTGACAAAAATCACATCTAATTCCATAACTCATAATCTGAATCTCCTATACCAGAAGTAGCCTCTAAAATTATTTAATAATTTTATTATTAAATAGCCTCTCACAATTCATTTTTAAAGGCACTGGTTTAACAGACTTTCTGTTTAAGCAATATGGTAAGAGCAAGAGTGTGATGTAGAGAATATCAGATCAGCTCAGCTCAGCTCCACTCCGCTCCGGGGCAGTCATGGCCTAATGGTTAGAGAGTCAGACTTATAACCCGAAGATGAACCTGAAAGTGGTGGGTTTGAGTCTCAGCTCTGGCAGAGATTGTAGGTGGGGGGAGTGAATAACCAGTGCTCTCTTTCACCCTCAATACCACGACTCGGGTGAGACCCTTGAGCAAGGCACTGAACCCCAACTGCTACCTGTGTGTGTGTGTGCACTTGGATGGGTTAAATGCAAAACACAAATTCTGAGTATGGGTTGCCACACGTCACTTCACTTTCAATGATGAGGCCATAGGTAATCACAGTCATGCTGATATTCACTACAGCAACACAATTATGATATTGCATTTATACAACAATTCTATAAACAAGAAATTAATATTAAGTGTAGTTTCAATGTAACAAACTACTGCTAGAATTTGAATTTTATGTAGTGAACACAGACAAGCAGAGTGATGCACACAGTGAAATGTCTCAGTGCTGTTATACTAAACATCAGCACTCTTGGAACACTGCTTGTGCAATCAGATTAGTGGACAAGCACTAACTTGTGTATAACAGCATTTATAACTCTCCTGGCTCAGATCTTATTTGACTGATCATTATCAAATTGTAGATGTAAATGGTGTTCCAAAAAAATTTGGTGTTCCACAAGGTTCTCTTTTAGACCCACTGCTTACAGTTGTATGTTTCAGCAAAGCCAGCTTAATAAAGTTGAGGAATGTGTAAAAGACATTAAACACTGGATGCTTATTAACTTCTGCTTAATTCTAACAAGACAGAAGTACTTGTACTAGGACCACATGCAGCTAGAAATAAGCTTTCTGATTACATAATAACTCCGGATGGCCTTTCTGTTTCATCAAGTGCAGCATGGTGCGATCATTCACTTCAGTCTCTCATTTGAAGCTCATGTAGGTAATATTACTAGGATAGCCTTCTTTCATATCAGAAGTATTGCTGCGATAAGAAGTAAGTCACTACATGATTTTGTTACCTCTAGGTTGGATTATTGTAATGCCTTACTGTCTGGATGTTCCTGTAGATGCATAAACAAGCTCCAGTTAGTCCAGAATGCAGCAGCGAGAGTCGTTACTAGAACCAGAAGATATGACCACATCACCCCTATCTTATCCACACTGCATTGACTCCTAATCAAATTTCGCATTGATTATAAAATATTACTACTTACCTATAAAGCACTGAATGGTCTTGTGCCACAGTGTCTGAGCAAACTTTGGTCTTTTATGATCCGCCACGCCTACTTAGATCAAAAGGCGCAGGCTCTTTGTTGGTACCTTGAATAGTGAAGGCTGCAACAAAAAAAAACATATTTGTTTAGTCAAGCCTTTGAATAGTTTTTCTTGGGTAAAGATGCAGGTCTGGAGGTTTCACATGCATAGATTGATGTGGTGAACTGGGATGTTTGGATGCTGTAGCCCCCCACTCTCACGCTTTCACTCAGGTTTGTCGACGGTGGAGTGGCTGGTGCTTTATGTCCCAGGAGCCCTCACTGAGATGCCAGTGATCCTGATCCCTTCTGCTCTCCAGACCTGCCTGATCCATCCCGATGCCCTACTTCTGGTTGGAGTTCTCATCACTTGGAAACCACTCCCTGCTGCTGAGGATGGCCTCACATGGACCGCCTGAAGATACATGAGATGACTGTGGATGGTACCAATTAGAAACCATAAAGATGGCTTAATTCAATTCAATTCAATTCAATTTTTATTTGTATAGCGCTTTTTACAATGGCATTGTCTCAATGTCGCTTAAGAATGCAGTTGATAAAAATAACAAATAACAATAACAAGCTCATAAATTCCTGGTTATAGAACATATAGTATTCTTTACAATCGCACTATCCCCAGGGATGGGTTCCCGTTTGAGACTGGTTCCTCTCAAGATTTCTTCCTCATATCGTCTCAGGGAGTTTTTCCTCACCACCGTCGCTTCTTGCTTGTTCATTAAGGATAAATTTATACATTTAAAATTTATATCTATAATTGATATATTTCTGCAAAGCTGCTTTGTGATAATGTCCATTGTTAAAAGTACTATACAAATAAAATGGAATTGAATTGAATTGAAGAACAGAATGTATAAACACTAATGGTTCTAAAATGGTTTCATATTATTGCTTATACATAAACAACACATTTCACTCGCACACAACAAGCAGTAAAAAGCTTTTTCTACTGATACACTTTTTCCAAGATCAGAAGAGATCACGATCTATTTTTTATGTAAGTTTTTTATGATTTTCAAAACTACTTTTATTTCTTTGGCTTAAGAAACATTGACATACTTAACCTAAACATTCAACCTGTATGCCAAAAAAATATCAACCTCATATGTGGAGCTGTGACCCTCTGTGTTTTTGGTGTAGAGATAAGGCTGTGCGAAGGTCATGCTGCAAGTTTAACACTGTTCACATTGAGCTCAGCCTTGCATCTGTCTGATATCTACATTAAATTTTTAATTATTATTATTATCATTAAAGCCTCTGACACATCCAGTGTGACCACAACATCACCACGTGGGTTGAGACACAACCACAGATTACAGATCAACCACAGACCCTCCACAGACACATAAAATTGTGTGTGTATGTGTGTGCATGTGTGTATATGTGTAGAGCATTCAGTTTGCTGCCTCAGCAGAAGCCTATCTTATTCCCCAGCATCACTTACATGCACAACTGGGAATGACACACACACACACACACACACACACATACACAAACAATCAGTCTACAGTGAATGCTATCAGTGCTGTGTACTTGTTCTGAAGTGTTATCCAGAAGGTCTCACTGACTTCTTCATTCTTCAGGTGATCTACTTTAAATCTGCATCGTGCTGGTGTTTTCATCTGGACAAGGTTTTCAGCTTTGTTTGGAGTTTCTTGACTAATAGGTGGAGCCTACATCTGCCTCCCTCTTGTTTTGGACATCTAGTAGTGATCTTCAAAAGTTACAATTTATAAACAGGTGGTTCTCTGCTTGGTTCTCTGTTCTTAGACTGGTGGAAACCTAGGTGACCTTGTGGATATGCTTGTGTGGAAATATTGTTCCTCCTATTAAAAGAGTTGTTTTAGGCTATAAATATTCCCCCACTCAGAATATGTGGAGTGTCCTCAGTTTCATGACCTGAGTACAGAAGAATGTGTCCTTTGAGAAGTCACTTCTCCTCTGCTTGAGTCCAGCTTGTCATTTCTGCAATAACTTTGCATGTTTTGTTGGCCTTGAATATGGTGGCCCTGTGAGCGAAAGTGATTCAACCTTGAGACAACCTTAAGGCAATTTTTCGGCTTTGCCCCAAGGCATCATAGGCTTCCTCCTTGGGAATTCTTATACTTCTGGGTGTGCTGGATTTGCAATTTCTGAGTTTTTATCAATAATTCAGTAATCAGTTTGTTTCAGATGTGTTGAGGATTAGTCAGCAATATCCTATTCTGCCAACCAGTGTGAGTATAGCAGATACCCATTAAGCCTCTGAACAGGCTGGCTTTGAATTCAGAGTGACCCTGTCTTGGAGTGGTTGCGGACCAAGGCTGAGTGCTGAAGCCCATCTCCCCATTGGTTTGGATTCAGAGTTATCCCTCTCCTAGATGGGTCGCCTTCACCACATCTCTAGGCCCATCACACAGTAGGTTTTATTTTGTTGAGTTGAATTTTCCTTCTCCTAGATAGGTTGACAACCAAAGCTGATGAGGCCCATCCTCCTGTAACCCTGGTTTGGGGGGCTAAAGAGTTATTCAGTCTTGCCCAGGGACTGACCCTAGCACTAGGGAGGGAAGGATCATGCAAATGTTCCTTTCACAGACTACCACTATGACAGTATGGATGGCCGCTCATCAGCTGAAATTAAATCCCAACAAGACTTAGCTGTGGAAATGCTTCTGAATGTCAAGGTCTTGTGATCTCCCTGGACAAATCTCAGATCTCTCCTTCTGACAATGCACACAACCTTGGGGTAGCCCTAGACAATCAACTGTCCTTCTCTTCTCAAAATGCTAAACTGACTCGCTCATGAAGGTTTGTGGTGCTTGTTCAGTCCATTTTCATCTTGAGTCTGGACTAGTGGAACTGGCAGGTCTGTGCCTGTGTGGCATCCAACCCCTGAAGCTGATCCAGAATACAGCTGCATGACTTGTGTTCAACCTCCAGAGGTTCTCCCACAACACCCCAGTGCTACACTGCTTTCCTGTAGCTGCTGCATCAGATTTAAAACAATGATGCTACAAAACCAAAAACTGACCTTCATCTACCGTAAAGCACTTATCACACCCTGCTCAGAACCACACTCCCTCTGAGCCTCTAGCACAGCTCGTTTAGACCCATCATCTCTCAGGGAACAAGGAAGATCTGTGTCCTTCTGTGTCCTGCACCCAGGTGGTGAACAAACTTCCCCTGGCTGCAGAACAGCTGACTTTTTGAGTCACTGGATCAACATTTAATTTTTAAATCTAAATTTTATATCAGTATTTCTTAAAAATGCTATTCAAATAAAATTGAATTGAATTGGACCAAAACTTAACCGAAACTGAAACACCACCAAGCACTTGAACTGACACTTCTGTCTAATAAAGAACCCTTCACTTATGTGCTTTTTTTTTAATAATGTACAAACCTCCCTAAAACACGCAGACACACTCTCACACACACACACACACACACACACACACACACACACACACACCACACTCTCTTCCGTGTTCTCTGTTCTGTTAAAGGTGAAACTCACATAAAGAGCTTTGAGTAACAATAAAGAGTGTGTGGTGTGTTTGAATGTTTGAGGTGTGTTTCAGTTGGTCACGCATCACAACTGCTATGTACCTACACTCACGCACACACACACACACACACACACACACACACACACACACACACACACACACACACACACACACA
>CM074922.1:104820-109820 GCA_037576815.1 Pangasius larnaudii
TCCTCATATGGGATACACCGGATAGTGTGATTATAAATAAATCCCTTCCATAACTGTGTACTGCAAGGACAAATAGTGCCGGGGAGCAGTTGGGGGATCGGTGCCTTGCTCAAGAGTCTCACCTCAGTCGTGGTATTGAGGGACGAAGAGACACTGGTCATTCACTCCCCCACCTACAATCCCTGCTGGACCTGAGACTTGAACCTATGACCTTTAGGTTACACGTCCGACTCTCTAACCATTAGGTCACAACTGCCCCATAACAGTTGTGTTCTCTAATAAAGGGGTGGAGACAGTAATCAACCAATCAGAAGACAGTTTAGTGCAGACTGATGGAGTGGAAGCGTTTGTGTTTTATCTCTCTGTCTTACACACTTACACACACACCAAACACCAGATGAGGACATTGACCTGATTCTCAATTCCACATCTCCCATATCTAACTTATCTAACCTGTCTATCTGTCTCTTTTTCGTCTTTTATCCTTTTAAAATGAAAACACCTCTCTGTCTCTCTCTCTAAATTACTGCCCTACCTTTCTCAGGAGAAACTCAAACTTCTGTGTGTGTGTGTGTGTGTGTGTGTTATTAGAATTTAATGAGCACATTAGTATTCAGTTTGGCTGCAAAGTCCACAAGGTGGGTTAGATATAATCAAGAAAATGACTTCCAAGTCCACTCACACACACACACACACACACACACACACACACACACTTTACTCTCTGTGGTCAGAGTTTATATTACTAGCTTTCTTCACTGACTCTCACAGACATGCTAATTGGCTAGCATCTGTATATGATAATTATAACAAATTTATTTTAATGTGTCATTTTTGTGTAATTGTTAATTATTAAAGTTTTGAGTATAAACATTGTTTCATATGATAATGTTCTAGTTTTATCTGTCTTTCAGATCTATTTTTATTTCACTTTTATCCCTTTTTCAGTTTCTAGTTATTATTATTATTATTATTATTATTATTATTATTATTATTATTATTATTGTTGTTGTTGTTGTTGTTGTTGTATTTTAACTGTCATTTCTTTTGCAGCATCAGTACAGCATGCATATTTCTGTCCCACGTTTTGGATTCTGTGTGTCAGTGTAACAGGTCTCTCCTCTACATCACCCTTGACTGTGTGTCTGTGTGTGTGTGTGTGTGTGTGTGTGTGTGTGATGTATATGGGGTATGAGGTTGTGCTGCTCAGGTGGAAGCTAATCGAGTGTCAAATGAACCTGAAAGAGAACGACAACACCACAGCTGTGTCCAACACACACACACACACACACACACACACACACAAACCAAAAACCAGATGAGAACATTCACCTGATTCACAATTCCACAACTCCCATATCTAACCTGTCTATCTGGCTCTATTTTGTCTTTTATCCTTTTAAAAGGAAAAATATTTTCTTTTTATCTCTTTTAAACCTCTGTTTGAATTAAAAAGAAGTTGGAAAAAGATACAGGGAGACACACACACACACACACACACACACACACACACAGTGACTTAGTTCTACACACTCTCATTTTCCAGTGAGTGTAAAACAACACACTGCTTGCTTTATATAATGTTTTGGCTCCGCCCACAGACACGCCCACTCTCACAGGTTCCATATCCTTCTCAATTAAAACTGCTTAGCAAAAAAATTCAAAACATTTATTGAAATTTCTACATTTTCCAACAGAATATTCTAACAGAAGCTCAAATACTCGACTCCACTAAACTCCACTAAACTCCACTAAACTCCTTTAAAACACAGAAAATTATTAAACTAACACCCCACTGATTTAAAGGCCACCTTCACACTCACACACAAACACACATGAGAGTGTCACTGTGCCGCTGGCCACGCCCTAACCTACATTACTAAATTAAAATTCTATAATTATCTTCAGCTAACGAGGGGTTGTAATCACTGATTAAAGGAATGAAGTGTGTGTGTGTGTGTGTGTGTGTGTGTGTTGAGGGGTTATGGAACTGTTTTCATTACAATTTCAATCTCTTTTTCTTAACTCTCACCTTTTATCATCTCCGGCGTCGTTACGCTGCACTGTTTTTAATTAACCTTGTTAAGTACGTGATGAAGTGTTTCATTTCTCCTGTGTCTCTCTCACACACACACACACACACACACACACTTACACAGTTTGTTTTGCATTATTTTTGCTCATTTTTCCGTGAGCTACACATCATTCTGTAGAGGAGTGACATGATGTCATCACATCACTCCACTTATGAATGATGACATCACTGAAAGAGAGCTGCCAATCGGGAACCATCATGGACCCTGTTCTAATCATGCTTCCTGAAGTGTGTTAAAGGAGTGACATCATTCTGAAGAGAATGAAATAAAAAATGACCCTGATGTTTGTACTCAAAATCTGTTCAACACACGTAGCACTGCATGACTCATGCAATATACAGGTGTGGAAGAATAATGACTCATAATCAGAATCTGGTGTCACCTAGAAGATGGGTTCCCTTTTTGATTCTGGTTCCTGTCAAGGTTTCTTCCCCATGTCATCTCAGGGAATTTTTCCTCATCATCACCTCTGGCTTGCTCGTTATGGACAAATTTAAATCTATATCCAGATTTGTGTAAAGCTGCTTTGTGACAAAGTCCATTGTTAAAAGCTCTATATAAATAAATTGAACTGAAATTGAAGATGAGTGACATGATGACATCATTCTGAAGAGGAGTGATGCAGGAATGAAGGAATGAGATAGGCAGTGTGATGCGTGAGAAAGAGTGGTGACGCATGCAATGAAAAAAGTTGTGGTGACATGAGGCAAGGTAGGTGTGGTGACGTGTGAGGCAAAGAAGGTGTGGTGAACCATGAGGCGAGGTAGGTGTGGTGACGTGTGAGGCAAAGAAGGTGTGGTGAACCATGAGGCGAGGCAGGTGTGGTGACGTGTGAGATGAATTAGACGTGGTGACTCATGTGGTGAGGAAGGCATGGTGATATGTGAGGTGAGGCAGGTGTGAGTATATTAAAGGTAAACTTGAATATACAATCTGTGATCATCACTGATCTCTCAAAAGCTTTTAATAAAATAGATCAGACCTTCTCCATGTAGCATCTCCTGTAGCTTGGTGTCAGACCTGCCTCATGGCTGTGCAGCTTCGTTTCACTCAGTGCACTAATAATCTCTGGTGTTCAGGTCAAAATGACCCGTTTGAAATTCTTAATTATAGTGGAACTGAAACTAACTGACACTGATGCTTTTTACAAAATTAAAACAAATCAGTGAATGTACTCTGTCACATCACCTCCCTCCAGGACCCTGACATCCAGCTGGAAAACCAGGAATAATAATAAATTCCCTGCTGAAAAGTGCAGCTATGAGCTAGCAGCTGCTAAAGCACACACAGAGCTGGTCAGACTGGTAGAATTTTCCAGATTTCTCATTACATGAGCAAATACTTCTGAAACATGACATGCCTCTGTAGCATTAATGTAGCTAATGTAGCATTATTAGCAATAATTTACATTAAACTGTTGTGTTTTTCCTGGATGTAGCCGCTGCCAAAGACTTAACCCTCCACCGTCTCAATGTGTTTTTGTAGCCATTCAGACTGAGCTAGATTTTTCAGCAGGTTTACAAATCTCAAAAATGAGGACAGAAACATTGAGAGTCACCTACACATTCCTAGAGAGAATTCTGATTTATAGAGCACTTGGTGCTTTCTTCTGTGAGACCTGGTTTGCATTTAGATTTAGGTTTTTATTCATTAATTACTTTTCTTACCTTCATAAATGTATGAATGTAAATGTAATCACTTTGTAAATGCTCATGATGAAATGCAGTTTCATTAATAAATCCAATCCAACTATTTCAGATTAAAGTGTGAAACTTTCTGAATTGACAGATTTTTGAAGAATTTAAATTCACACTGACATTTGATAATGTCATAATGACAGCTGAGTAATCAGCAGCTTCACTTTAATTACTATAATTTCTGTTTTTGAGAGAGTATGAGGTCTAAGTGTGTGCTGTAGGGTTTTGGCTTCAGGGCATTTTACACACACACACACACACACACACACACACACACACACACACACACACACACACACACACACACACAAATTGGACTTTATTGACAACTGGGACAGTTTTGTTGGAGGCAATGCAATCTTAATGAAGACACACAACACCCAGCAACAAACAGGAAGACACTCCAAGCTTATATAGGGTGCCAATCAGGAGGTTTACACATAACACATAACAGGTGTGCAGCATGACAGGAAGTGAGTCCTAATACAGAAGAAGAGGATCAAATATTGAATCAGGTTGCCCTCTGGTGGTCTGGAGGGGAACTGTCCATGGCAGGCGTGACAATCTACAATTTATGTTCATAAGGATGAGTTGCTGTTTTCTACAACAGTTTTGTCTGTGAAGGTTTTCAGTCTTCCAGGTCCTGAGCAAATATTCCATAGTAATATGTCTCAGCGACTGGATTTTGTAAAGAAGTGACAAAATGTCTTCATAAAGGAGTGTATTTAGAGTCAGCAATTTAAGTTAAAAAATTATGTCAATATTTGCATGGGGAAAGCTCAACATATTCAGAGCACGCAGCTGCTTAAGTGGATTTACTGAGGTACACGTTCAGATTTTTAAAATCACCTGTGTGTAGTTCAAGCCTCTGAGGATGCATGATTTTTCTTCAGTAGAAGCTTCTGAAATGTAGTTTTACAATAGCGTCTAGACCACCACCTTTAAACACAAACACTCAGGAAGAAGAATCCTTTATTTGTCGCACATGTGTTGCAGTATTGTGAAATTCTTTCTTCACATATCCTACTGTGTTAGGAAGCTGGGGTCAGAGATCAGGGTCAGGCCCAAGCAACAGTGGCAGCTTGGCTTGAACTCCTAACCTTCTGATCAGTAAGACGTTTCATGCCTTGAGCTTCAGCTTCTTGGTTTTTTGTGTTTTTGGCTCTTGCCTGCTCAATGACCTTAATTTTGGATTTGTATTCAGAAT
>CM074922.1:126364-136997 GCA_037576815.1 Pangasius larnaudii
GCGGCTGGGGGGCCCCCCCCCGCCCCCCCGCCCCCCCACCACCACCCCCCGCACCCCCCCCCCCCCCCCCCCCCCCCCACACACACACACCCACACACACACACACACACACACACACACACACACACACACACACACACACACACACAGTTTCCCTCTCTCTCTCCCTCTCTCTAATGGTGTTGTTCACACACTGTCAGTAGGGCGCTCCTGGAATTGAAAGGTCAAAAGTCATTGAGAGAAGAAGTGCAGAGCGCCCTGAGGTCGCTGGGGTGTGAATTAGAGAAAACAGAAAAGTGTCAGAGGAGATAAAGCTCTCTCTCTCTCTCTCTCTCTCTCTCTCTCACACACACACACACACACACACACACACACTTTTAATTCATGAATCAGTTATTTATCTCAATAATTACTTCAGCTTTTATTAAATTGTACATGAATATAGCATGTCTCACTGCACCTGTCTCTCTGCACCTGTCTCACTGCATCTGTCTCTCTGCACCTGTTACTCATGTGGTATTTCTGATTTGCATATTCATGTATATTCATAGCTGCTGGTATATTTAATAAAGGTAATTCTGCAGTGTCACAGCTTCAGTATTCCCAGGAAAGAATCCAGATCCACTCATACACTGACCATAATAAAGCTCTTACTGAGAGTGAGTGAGTGAGTGAGTGAGTGAGTGAGTGAGGGAGTGAGTGAAGGTGTAGTGAGTGAGTGAAGGTGTAGTGAGTGAGAGTGTGCGCGAGGGCAGTGGTAGCTCAGTGGTTAAGATGTTGGACTACTGATTGGCCGGTCATGAGTTCGATCCCCAACACCACCAGACTGCCACTGCTGGGCCCTTGAGCGAGGCCCTTCACCCTCACCTGCTCAGTTGTATAAATGAGATAAATGTAAGTCGCTCTGGATAACGGTGTCTGCCAAATGCCGTAAATGTAAGGGTGAGTGAGTGAGCTATAGTCATTATTTCAGTCTTTATAAATTAAATTAATAATAAATTAGGATATCGATTGATTATTATAATTTATTACTGATAATAATGTATTATTCTCCATACATTATATTTAATAATGACAAGCTCAGTGAAATGTTCAGTACTGTAATAAAGTGATCAATAAACATTTTGCATTTATAAATATTATGTGAAATAAAGTGTTTGTGTGTGTGTGTGTGTGTGTGTGTGTGTGTGTGTTGGAGTGGATTTCTCTCAGTGTGTGTAGTGAAGTGGATTTGAATTTGGAACAAAGCGCTTGAAGCTAATCCAGCTTAACCTCCATCTCATCCCCTCGTTCTCTCTGTATTTAAACACTTTGGCCAGAACGGAAAAGTCCCTGCTGTCCCCCGTTTTCCCAGAATGAGCTGGGACACGGTGAGCGTCTCACACACACTCACAGACACACTGATGTACAGAATATACAGGTAAGGATAGTCACAGGTACGGGGCGCGGCCTAAAGTGAAATGAAAAACCAATCCCACAACATTTATTCTGTCTGTCTGTGTCTGTCTATTAGACCATCTGTCTGTCTGTCTCTCTGTTTTTCCCTCTGTCTTTTCATCTGTCTGTCTGTCTGTCTCTCTCTCTAAGTCACAGGGAGAAAATCAGTCATAGTGTAAAATCACTTTCCCCCACAGCATCAGACTCAAGTAGGGGGCGTAGACAAATGTCTGAAGGCAGAGCTTGTACATGAAAACTGATTCAGCTGAGAATAGTTCATGTCAGATTTATTATTACTTGTTCTCTTATTAGGCGAGATGCGATTTACTATTACATTTAGTGCAAGTGTGTAGACAGTGAGACAGACAGACAGAGAGACAGTGAGACAGACAGTGAGATTGACAGTGAGACAGACAGACAGTGAGACAGACACAGAGGGTTATTAGACGACGATGATGATGAATGTGCAAAGTGTGTGATTTAGCACTGATTCACACTTGGTGTTGAAGTGGATGTTATTACCTGAGGCCTTTTCAGCATCAGCATCAGTGTCTGATTAGGGCTGATGAAAAGAGGGCGGGATTTAATGTGTGTGTGTGTGTGTGTGTGTGTGTGTGTGTGTGTGTGTGTGTGTGTGAGGGGTCCAAAAGTGAGTGCACTACACTAGAACCATTCATTCTCACTTTCACCGCTAATGACCTCTTAATCTGCTGTGCAGTGCATCTTCTAATGACACAACTAGAACATGGTGCTTTAAACAGTTGATTTAAACTACACTGTATTTCAGTGTTCATGTGTTTGTGTACCATGCACGCAGGTGTGTGTGTGTGTGTGTGTGTGTGTGTGTGTGTGTGTGTGTGTGTTTTGGGGATGCATCCTGACCCTCTGGACAATGAACAGGGAGCTAATTCTTATGGGAGGCAAAACGCATGTGTATCAATTTTTATGTGTATATAGTGTGTATGTGTGTGTGTGTGTGTGTGTGTGTGTGTGTGTGTGTGTGTGTGTGTGTTTCCAGACCAGTCCACAGAGATCCAGCAGCAGCAGCAATTCTCAAAGCTGTTGGACAACGCAAACAACAGCAGAGTGGCATCAGTACCCCTCACCCCAGGGAGGATTTGTGATGATCTGGCAACCAGAGCTCATTCACTATTCCCTCTGCTAATGATAGACATGGCAACGGCACTGAGGGCTAACTCCCACTGTCTGCTGGGGTTAAAGCCCAAGTGTGAACTTTCTGGCACAGGTCAAGCACACACACACACACACACACACACACACACACACACACACACACACCACGGTACAGATATATCTTATTAAACAAATGGCTATGATAGTGACAGTGAAAAGACACACTTTCTATTCCATTATATCTCATCTTTCTGTAATAAATACAATTCATAATGTACACACACACACACACACACACACACACATTAAATCCCTGTCCTTTTCTCTCTCTGTCAAAAGCTCCCACTCATCAAACACTGTGCAAATTCCAATAAATTATTCATGACCGCTGTTTGCCTAATCGAACAATTTGCATAAAAGAATGTTTACTTTACAATCCAAACACTCGAAGCGATGAATATTTCATTTACACTAAAGAGACTCTTTAATTTTACGTCTTTATCTGCTCCTGAGGGACCGTGTCGCTTTGTTTGGCAGTCACTCGCTGAATAAATACACACACACACACACACACACACACACACACACTATGGCCTTCATACAGTTTCTGTGTTTATTTGGCGTGTGTGTGTTACATCACCTCGACCCATCCTTATTTACACATCACTGTGGTGTCACAGCTAACACACTCCAAGCAGCTTAGAACACAACCGTGCAGAGAAAAAGATAAACGTGTGTGTGAAACACAGAGCACACGGAGAACCGTCTAATCCGTGTTCTCGTTAGAATGTCTCCAGTTTTAAGTCTCTGTCCCAAACACTAGGACTCACCTGAGCTGATAAAGTCAAGAAAACGTCAATAAATTGGTTCAGACTCAATCAAGGGGAAGTGTACAAGTCATCTTTAAGTCAATAATGTGAATCATTTTTGATATAGTGTATGTGAGGAACCATAAGTGAAACACGGGCTAAGGTTGATTAAATCCGTGATTTGATGAGAACACACACAGACACAAACAAAGAAAAACAACAAGACGCAGCGATCATGTCGTGAGCCATGATAAAAGGTTTTCCGATTAAATTGTGTCTCCATAAGCCGCCAGACTTCCTGCTCATGTTCCATCGTTTGTAACTTTGCAACATAAAACCGATAAAACGGTGTGGAGAAGCAGCGAGAGAGCCGCGGCACTGATGGGTTTCAGTAAAGCACAGAAACGCAAAACCCATAATTCAGTTTATAAACACGATTACAGTCATGCTTTAACACCGAGATGCACAGGAACCACGACAGGAAGTGATCATGATGGAAAACACATTTCTGTAAAGTGCTGAAAAGTGCAGTATATGTGTGTGTGTGTGTGTGTGTGTGTGTGTGTGTGTGTGTGTGTGTGTGTGTTGGGGGGGGGCAGGAGAGAGAGAGGGAAAAAGAGGGAGATGTAAATTTTAACTGATAATGATGATGATGATGTCATACAGATGTGAGCAGCTGGAGTGAGTTGAATTCAGCCTTAAGGACAGAAAATAAAATTAGTTTAAAATTCGTTTAAATCACACAAAACTCACACACACACACACACACACACACACACACACTGGTAGAGCACTGCCTGAAAGTTATTAGAGCACACTGTGTGTCTGTGTGTGTGTGAGTGTGTGCATGTGCATGTGTGTGTGTGTGTGTGTGTGTGGGTGTGTGTGTGTGTGTGTGTGTGTGCGCGTGTGTGCGCGTGTGTGTCAAGTCAAGTGGCTTTTATTGTCATTTCAACCATATACAGCTAGTTAGTACACGTGAAACGATACAACGTTCCTCCAGGACCAAGGTGCGGCATAAAACAAACAGAACTACAGGAGAGTGTGAGTGTGTGAGTGTGTGTGAGTGTGTGTGTGTGTGTGTGTGTGTGTGGTTGTGAGTGTGGCTGGCCCATGTCAACTTTGTGCCCAATTACATGCTGAACAAAACACAGAAGGTGCACAATTCTGTGTAATTACAATTACACTGCACCCACTGTACTACATCTGTCACTTTCTCTCTCTCTCTCTCTCTCTCTCTCACACACACACACAAACACATGTATATACATTATATATATATAATACTGTGGTGTACTGTAGTGTAGTATAATGTACTGTGGTGTAGTGCAGTACACACACACAAACACATGTATATACATTGTGGTATATTGTGCCAGGGCGTACTGCAAGTTGGGGCAGTTGTGGCCTAATGGTTAGCGAGTCACCTGAAGTGAAGTGAAGGTGAACCTGAAGGTCGCAGGTTTGAGTCTCAGGTCTGCAGGGATTGTAGGTGGGGGAGTGAATGACCAGCGTCTCTTCCTCCCTCAATACCACCACTGAGGTGAGACCCTTGAGCAAGACCCTTGAACCCCCAACTGCTCCCCGGGTGCCGCAGCAAAAAAAAAAAAAAAAGGCTGCCCACTGCTCCAGGTGTGTGTGCGTGTGTGTGCGTGTGTGTGCGTGTGTGTGCGTGTGTGTGCGTGTGTGTGCGTGTGTGTGCGTGTGTGTGCGTGTGCGCGTGTGTGCGCGTGTGTGTGTGTGCGCGCGCACTTGGACGGGTTAAATTCCAACTTGGCTACAAGTCATGTCACTTCACTTCAATGTAGTATAATGCAATGCAATGCAGTGTAGTGTAGTGTAGTGTTGTGTAGTATGCTGTATTGTAGTCTCGTAAGGTGTGGCGCAGCATAGTTTACTGAACGTGTGTGTGTGTTTATGTGTGTGTCTTTGCCCTCCTGGCCTCACCACCCATACTATACAACCCACTAAACATATCCTCTATAGCACAGTGGTCAGGAAACTTTCCCACTGACTTTAGAAAGGACAAAGAATCCAGTGTGAAACAGAGAGAGAGAGAGAGAGAGAGAGAGAAGCACTGTGGGGAAGATGAGCCACTTCTCTGATGAATAAGCCTTTAACTTGTGTGTGTGTGTGTGTTTAGGAGATGATGGCCTGCTGCCTGAGTCCATTGTGGCTGCTCACTTGAGCTTCTCCTCTAGTGTCTGTCACACTGAAGACACACACACACATACAGTAACAGACAGAATGAGAGGGGGCTAGGGTGGAGGACAGAGAAAGAAAGAAAGAAAGTAATCGATCATTGTGATATTCTTCCAGAGGATTGAAATATTCTCGTGTGTATAGACATGTCAGATAGACAGACAGGCCAACAAACTGTCTGTCTGCATGTCAGTCTGTCTGTCTGTCTGTCAGTCTGTCTGTCGGTTGACCTGTCTGTTTAACTTATTTATTTCTTGATGGAAAATGGTTTGCACTGAACAAATAGGAGAGAAGAAACATGAACACGTCAGCGACTCTCTACTACTACTAATAATGATTATTATAATAATCCATCCATCCATTTACAGTAACGCTTATCCTACACAGGGTCGCGAGGAGCCTATCCCAGGGGGCACAAAGCAGGGGACACACTGGATGGGGTGCCAACCCATCGCAGGGCACAATCACACACATTCACACACTATGAACAATTTAGAGATGCCAATCAGCCTACGATGCATGTCTTTGGACTGGGGGAGGAAACCGGAGTACCTGGAGGAAACCCTCGAAGCATGGGCAGAACAGCAGGACATGCAAACTCCAAGCACACAGGATGGAGCTGGGATTTGAACCCCCAGCCCTGAAGGTAATAATAATAATAATAATAATAATAATAATAATAATAATAATAATAATAATAACAACAACAACAACGTGTGTGTGTGCGTGTTGTGGTGTGCGTGTTGTGGTGTGTGTGTGTGTGTGTGGTTGGAGTTCAGTGTGTTTGGCTTGCTGTAACACTCAAAGCGCCAACACACACTGCTGTTAGGCACGGATTAGCTGAGACATGACAAAATGGAACCAATCCATCCATCTCTCTCTCTCTCTCTGTCCCTCACTCCCCTATCTCTGTCTCCCGGTCTCTCTATTCCTCTCTGTCACTTGTTCTTCTCTCTCTCTCTCTCTCTCTCTGCTTAATGGAATCATCTGTATCTGATAATGGGCTGTAATTCTATTACTTTTCCTCAGCATCCTGAGGGGCAGCGCTTCAGCCAGACACACTCACTCTCTCGCGCTAATGTCCCCACTTCCTGTCGTACAAATGGACGAGAGAGAGAGAGATAGAGAGAGAGACTGATAATCTGTGACCATTACAAGACAGCGAGTTTGTTACTTATTATTATTATTACTATTATTATTATTATTACTATTAATATTATTATTATTATTATTATCTTTTCAGTCATTAGTCAGTCATTCAGTAAGTGCTTTATCCTCTTCAGGGTGGCAAGGAAATTGGAGAACCCGGAGGAAACCCACACAGACATGGGGAGAACATGTGAAACTCCATAACTGGACTCATGGTGGAACCCTGGAGCTGTGAGAGAATAATGCTACTGATTATTATTATTATTATTATTATTATTATTATTATTATTATTATTATTATTGGTTAGAGTTTTTATACTTTATACTCTTGATGCTTTTGCATTCTTGCAACTTGTCTTTAACGTTGCCTCAGGTTGCCTACAACCAGTAAAGTAAAGTACCACTACCACAGAAAGTAAAGTAAAGTCCCACTTCTCTACTTTTAAACGAGTTTATAGCCATATTGGCTTTAGATACTCAGTTAAATCTATAAAACTGACCGTACTAATCACTGTTCTGAGAAGCTAATCATCAACATTATTCAATTTATTTGTATAGCGCTTTTAATAATGGACACTGCCACAAATATATCAGTTCAGGATATAAATTTTAAATTTATACATTTATCGTATAATCTTAAATTATCTTATTCTCTTAAAATTATAGTTATCACTAGTGTTAGCCAGTTAGCTTGTTGCTAAGCTACTCACTATTGCCCACTGGCTAGCATGTTGTTAAGCTTCTCACTGTTGTTGCTGTGCTGCAGTTTCAGTCCAGACTGTTGCATGGATATTTGAAGGTCAGTACAGTAGAACAGAACCAGTAGCCGCTCAGGCCTGTAACTGTAAACATGTGCTTTTTATGGTTTTATGTGCCCTGACAGAGCAAACACACACTTTCACAGAGGCATCCAATGTCCAAAGGCTTACAGTGGCTTCCACTTACAAGACCTCATGAAGGCAGCATAAGACACTGTAGGAGCCAAACCTTGCTGTGTTGTATAACTCACCCTCAACACTGTTTACAGTAATATCATAATAAAATAAATAATAAATATCAGTTTTTCCTCCTCTGACAAGAATTTTAAAGGAGATAGTTTTTGTTTGGACATTGTATACGCTTAGCTAAACGTTCTCCGTCTGTGTTGTTATACAGGTCATTTGGATTGGATCATTGTGTGTTCTCTGTCATTAATATATGATGAAAAAAATGGTGTATATATAAATAAAGTGTGTAACGAGGTGTTATACTGGACATGATATATCTCTGAAGCAGATGGATGATGTGACACCTCCTCACATCTCCGTCTGTTACACTCTTCCTTAAATTCATGTCTGTGTGTGTGTGTGTGTGTGTGTGTGTGCATGCACGTGCATGTGAGTTTGTGTGCGCGTGTGTGGTGTGCGTGCCCATGCATGTGCATGTGTGTGTGTGTGTGTGTGTGTGTGGTGTGTGTGTGACTGTGTGTGTGAGTGTGTGTGTGCATGTGTGTGGTGTGTGTATCCATGCGTGCGCGTGTGTGGTGTGTGTGTGTGTGTGTGTGTGTGGTGTGTGTGTGACTGTGTGTGTGACTGTGTGTGCGTGTGTGTGTGTGTGTGTGTGTGTGTGTGTGCTGTAGGATGCACTGATAGACAATATGTCCATTTAATAAGGTCCAGAAAAACTCCATGGTGATATAATGATGGAAATGAGTGTTTAGGGAAATAGGGACACTTTTATTAGAACACACGGTTCTCCTGTGCTGCTGTCGTTCTTACAGAATACAAATGTGTTCTGTGGTTAATTAAAGAACCGTGGCTCTCATCCACAGGGTTAGATACACTGAGTAGATCGCACAATCATCACACACCATCACACTCTTCTGTCACAGTTTAACGTGTTTGTCAAAGCTAGTCAGTGTTTCTTTGAGTCAGTTAGCTAGCGTGATAACGAGGTGTTGAGTTCCGTCAGCCAATCAGAACCAGGTAACTAATGACAACATGTATTAATCACTGCAGGAGAGCAACATCACCTAGAGAACCAAGAACATCACCTAGAGAACCAAGAACATCACCTACAGAACCAAGAACATCACCTACAGAACCAAGAACATCACCTACAGAACCCAGAATGTCACTGTAACCTGGGTGGGGCTGTCAAAGGTGCTTTATTGGGGATGATGTCAAGGAAGACTACACCCACTATACTGACCGTCTGTCTCCCTCTCTGTCTGTCTCTCGCTCTCTCTTATTCCCCCCCCCCCCTCTCTCTCTCTCTCTCTCTCTCTCTCTCTCTGTCTCTCTCTCTCTCTCTCTGTCTCTCTCTCTCTCTCTCTTCCTCTCTCTCTCTTTCTCTCTCTCTCTGTGTCTCACTCTCAGTTTAGAGCAGTAACTGGTGTAGTAAAGGACAGGATGCTCTTTATCTCTCAGGTGAAGGACAGTATTTATAACAGCGCTGCACGACTGCACAGTTTCACTCCATACAGAGGAACCTGGAGCTCTTTACATTCTGCTTAGCCATGGTGTGTGTGTGTGTGTGTGTGTGTGTGTGTGTGTATGTGTGTGTGTGTGGGTGTGTGTTATTTCCTGCTGTTCAGAAGTTGGTTGGAAGATATTTATAGGCCTCAAACGTACACATGAGGACTTGTGTCTCTTACTGGCTGCCACATTACTTCTCATTTGCATAAAGATTAAGAATGACATTGCGTAGCTCCACCCACTTCGCTTCATAGACAGTATCACACTGATGGCGGATACAGTTCATGTCTGTAGAGAATTTCATTGGATGATGCTCTCAATAAGGGCGGAGCCAGAAAATGTGTGTGTGTCTGTCTGTCTGTCTCAGTGGGAGAGCAGAAGGGGATGATGGGAACTATTGTCCTACCGTTCTCGGGGTGTTCGATCTCTCCGATGCTGCCGTCCGGAGTCGTTCTCTCATAGTGATCCTCGGGCAGCGCCAGCGGTCCGATCCTCGGCCCTGAAGAACTTTTACTGCTTGGTGTTTCTGATTCATCCAATCCGCTGTCATAGTAACTGTGCTGGGAGGAGTCCTGCAGATCCTGCGCCTGATTGGCTGTTGAGAAGGTCACACGGCGGTGCGGCAGCTGTGATTGGACACAGAGGAAAAAGGAAATGGTGTTATATACAGCTTTATAGTTCCTGTTATATTAGTGTCTGTGTGTAAAATTCTGAACCACTCTCTGCAAATAATATACATCTCTACTTTTAGGTGTATAAATATATTTTACTAAAATGATGTAGAAATGGTCAATTTTGGTTATTTTCATTCTTGCTTAACAAACACAGCAGAAAATATTCAGTGTGTTTAAATCCTCGAGTTTCTGATGATTACACGCTGCAGTGATACAGAATCGGTTCAGTCTGTAACCAGATTGCGGCTGTCAGAATGTCCACCATGTTCCTGCTTACACATTCTGTACACATGACAGAGCACAATGTTTTAAAATGTTTAAATGAGTGAATAAAAATACTTTAATAAGAACAACAGAAGTGAGTGAATAAATCAGCAACTATTTTGTCCTGATGTTCGTGAGATCAGTGGAGTGAAGAGGCGACGCTGAAGCTCGTGTTTAAATGCCGTGTAGGCCAACACACACACACACACACACACACACACACACACACACACACACACACACACACACACAATATTTTAAACACTTTTCCTTGGTTGCCATTTTGGGTCTACAGAAGCAAAACTAATACAAATCCATTATAAATCAACACACACAACACTAATGCTGAATTTCTGGCACGTTTAATAAATCGCAGTGACGGTGATAATCTGTGATTTTCTCACTGAATCAAAGACATCAGCCATTTTATCTCCTCACTTTAAGAAAAATGTTCTCAAACCAATCAATCCTCTATCACCTGCACACACACACACACACACACACACAC
>CM074922.1:157039-159539 GCA_037576815.1 Pangasius larnaudii
GATTAACAAAAAATATATTATAAATATTTGAATTTATCACTGTAAATTTATCCCTATGAATTTATCCCTAATGAGTAGTTATTAATAGCTTCTGATTAATTTGAGCTAAAATCCAGGTTATCCTGTGCCGAGTACATCGTCTCAGAGCCGACGCCCCACGGAGAAACACACTGGAACCTCCGAGCTGCGTTATTAATCCTGTTCTAATCCTCATCATAATTCCTCAATTACATAATAAATGCTGTGTATGTGTGTGTGTTGCAACAAAGTGTAAACTCCTCTGTCCTGAAGATGTTGGAGAACTTAAAGTTACAGCTTTACCTCTGACTGTTGTAAAGCACTGACACTGGAGACTCCTTCCATACATTTTAAATAAACATCTCCTTACAGAAAACTTCACCACATCAGCAATGGTTGTGCGTACACAAGTTTTTAAAATGGCCCTTATAGGAGCCGACCAATCAGCAACTTCAACACAACTCATACACTCATGCTGAAATAGTGTGTGCTTAAGTGTGTGTGCATGTGTTATTGTGTGTGTGTGTGTGTGTGTGTGTGTGTGTGTGTGTGTGTGTGTATGGTATGGGGGGATTTTCCTGTAGGTCAGTGCTGGATTTACAAAAGCTACACTCAGAGCCTGCAGCTTAGCCTCAGGAGCCTTAAGCACACACACACACACACACACACACACACACACACACACACACACACACACACACACACATCTCTCTCTCTCTCTCTCTCTCTCTCACTCACTCACCCTGTTCTGTTTTCTTTTCTTTGCCACACGTGTGATAAATGAATGAGACAGAGACAGGAACAGTGAAAGAGATATAAACAGGAAGAGCTAGAGAGGAAGATGGGGAGAAAGATGGAGAGAGGATAAAGAGAAAGAAAACTTCAGGTCAAATGGGAGAAAAGAAAGAGAGACAGACAGGAGGGATGAAAGGAGAAAAACAGGAAGGAAAGCATGGATAAAGACCAGTGCTTTGGAAAGAGAAAGACAGAGAGTGAGACAGGAGCAGGTTATCATAGCCAAGGATTAGCGTCTTCTCTTTCCCTTTGTGTGTGTGTGTGTGTGGTTATACCACATGGGTTTGCATACCGATGTCATTACACACAAAGTTCACATACAGTAGTTAGCTGGTATCACACACACACACACACACACACACATACACACACACACACACACACTATGTTCAGTTTGAACATCAATACTAATCTCCCTGTGGAAGTGTTACCACGGTGATACACGTCCGGCATGGCGGAGACTGCGCAGTGATATTGATCACACAACCTTCTGACAGCTCAGAGATCGACCCACAATCCCAGGTGCCCCTTACACACTTCCTGTTTCACCAGACAGAACAGGACAGACAGACAGGTGGAGAGACAGACAGGTGGACAGACATGCTTCTGTATTCATCTCAGTGTAAACTCCTCCCACTATCTTGTCTCCACCCTCTTGCAGTATAAACCCCTCCCACTTCCTAGTATCCAGTCACTTGTAGTGTAAATCTCTCCGCTGGCTGGCTAGAACATACAGGCTAATTGATATTGTGTATTATTGTGTGTGTGTGTGTGTGTGTGTGTGTGTGTGTTAGTTAGTTACCCATAAAGCACTGCTGCATTATGCTATGCTCTCAGTGTGATGTTCCTTAGCTTATTAGCTAGCAAACCTCTTTTGTAGCAACTCAATCAAGAACAATTTTTAGGACATGAACATGAACTGAGCTCTTCACACGCACACACACAACCACAGACACACACACACACACACACACACACACACACACACACACACACACTGGAAGTGCAGAGTGAGAGAGTGATGTATGGAGGTAAATGGAGTGTGAACACTGAGAGAGAGGGTTAGTGATGCGTATTTCTCCAGAACCCTTCAAACTCCATCAGAACTCAATTACTGCCCCTGTCAGGTTCAACACACACACACACACACACGCACACACACACACACACACACACGTCCCTCAGGAGGACGAATGACATGCCACTGAACTACACCAGCTTGGTGTCTCACACACACTCCTGCTGTCACTTTCTCTCTCAGGTTAGTCAGTAATGTGTGTCATGAAAGAGTCCTAGAGAACTGAAATCTTCTACTCTGTCACTTCTGAGGTGACGTTCTCACAGCGTGGGATCTCTCTCTCTCTCTCTCTCACACACACACACACACACACACACACACACACACACACACGTTTATACAGCTACACACTCCTAAAGCAGAGCAGTGAGAACCCTTGAGAATGTCACTGTTTGTTAATAAATCTGTTGGTGTGTGTTAAACTCGCTCTGAACTCTACAGTGTGATGCTGAAAAGTTTAAACTCCTCTTTTACTGTCACAATAACGCTACGCTATCAGTTAGCTTAGCATCACAGAAAACTGGCCTAAGATTTATGTAGCCATTGGTTCTAGCTTGGAAAAGGCGCATAACATTTTTTTTAAAGCAAAGCAATGAAAGGATTAGCATA
>CM074922.1:169539-189595 GCA_037576815.1 Pangasius larnaudii
ATGAGATGAAACCATCAACAATCAGAAATAGGATGAGAACAAGAAACATTATAATCAGAACTAGAACCGAACCCCAATTTATAAACACAACCAAAAATGCAACAGGAACCAGAACTAGAACAGAGAACTGAAACCACAACTATGCAGAGATCTAGTACTGCAGCCAAATCCATAAGCAGAACCAGAAGAACCACTAGGACCAGAACCAGACAAAGACATTTTAAAAACATAATTAGAACCATAAAAATAAGCTAGAACTATATGTAGACATAAAATAAGAAAATTGTGCAAAACTAGATTTAGTACCACACTCAGAACTACAGCTAGAACCAGGTTGTAGGTCTTGAACCAGAACTCGATCCAAACCAGAATCAAAATTAGGCCAGAACCAGACACTAAGCCAGAAACAGACATAGATCTAGAACCAGATTCAGATCTAGAAACTTAAACAGAATAAGAACTAGAACCAAAACCAGATGAAGCTCTAGAATAAGACAAACACTGAAAACAACAGAACCTGAACTAGAACTAAATTCAAATTCACACAGAAAATGGAATAGAAGCAGAACCAGATTTAGAACTAGAACCCATTTTAGCAGAACCGACAGTTTTAGGTCTTTAATTCAGTGTGTTATTAAAGTGTACAGATTCCATAATGAAGCTCATGAATAATTCAACAGTCACCATTTTACCTTTTACCCCCCCCCTCTCTCTCACTCTCTCACTCACTGTCTCTCTCTCCCTCTCTCTCTCTCTCAGTCTCTATCTCTCTATCTCCCTCTGTCTATCTCTCTCTCTGTCTCTCTCTCCCTCTCTCTCACTCTCTGTCTCTCTCCCTCTCTCTCTCTCTCAGTCTCTATCTCTCTATCTCCCTCTGTCTCTCTCTCTCCCTCTCTCTCTCCCTCTGTCTATCTCTCTCTGTCTATCTCTCTCTCTGTCTCTCTCCCTCTCTCTCTCTCTCCCTCTCAGTCTCTATCTCTCTCCCTCTGTCTCTCTCTCTCTCCCTCTGTCTCTCTCTCTCCCTCTCTCTCTCTCTCTCCCTCTGTCTATCTCTCTCTCTGTCTCTCTCTCCCTCTCTCCCTCTCAGTCTCTATCCCTCTATCTCCCTCTGTCTCTCTCTCTCTGTCTCTCTCTCTCCCTCTCTCTCTCTCTCTCAGTCTCTCTCTCTCACTCTCTCTCCCTCTGTCTCTCTCTCCCTCTCAGTCTCTATCTCTCTATCTCCCTCTGTCTCTCTCTCTCTCCCTCTGTCTCTCTCTCTCAGTCTCTCTCTCTCTCTCTCTCTCTCTCTCACTCTCTCTCCCTCTGTCTCTCTCTCCCTCTCACTCTCTCTCAGTCTCTCTCTCTCTCACTCTCTCTCCCTCTCACTCTCTCTCAGTCTCTCTCTCAGTCTCTCTCTCTCAGTCTCTCTCTCTCTCTCTCTCTCTCCCTCTGTCTCTCTCTCCCTCTCACTCTCTCTCAGTCTCTCTCTCTCTCTCACTCTCTCTCACTCTCACTCTCTCTCAGTCTCTCTCTCTCTCTCTCAGTCTCTCTCAGTCTCTCTCTCTCTCTCTCAGTCTCTCTCTCTCTCTCTCTCTCTCTCTCTGAAGAGAGGATAGTTGTGAGATGCTGAAAATGATAGAATTCTAAACATAACTCCATTTTGAAAAACTGACTCTGTGTAATCCCTTCATCATATCTCTGAGAGAGAATATAGTTATAGGTTTAATATAAATTTATGGCATATTTATTTTTACAGTTATGGAATTATAAATATATTGTCATTTAGATTTGGCATAACATCTACACACATTATTATTACATTACTATAAGAAGATTAATTGCTTTCTGATTAATGAAGATGCATCTTAAAGTCATGTTTTTTTCTGTAACCTTCCTTTAAAATGCAGTGAAGATTTTGAGTGATTTCACTATGAACAAAATGGTTGTGATGAAATCAGATTAACCAATAATGTGATGTCATGATTAAGCTCCGCCCCTCAGCATAACACACCGAGCTTGTGTTTCACTCACAAATACGACCCGTTAGAGGACAAAACGTTAAATTTACATTAAATTTGTCTTTATATTTACAAATCAAATGTGAACTATATTATTATTCCAAATTCTGATTCTGATGTACAAACTCCGCCTCCTGGCTGTAGGCCACGCCCACTTACCAGAGTCTGACTATGAGAAATACCATGATTTTCACTGTGACTGTTTTTCTCTGTGGCTCTGTGGCTTAGACAGAGAGAAAGACAAACAGATGGATAAATGGACATGCTCCGTCTTCACACATTAGGCCACGCCCCTGCCTGCCTTGTCCTTATAGACTATAGACTTTGTCCTAATGTTTCTAGTCATCAGCGTATCATACCGAGAAAACAGGAACAGGTCTGTTAGAGACACGGAACACCACCACACACTCCACATTCAGTACACCATGCTAAACTGGTGGCCATAAATTTCCATTACCTCTTAGTGTGTGTGTGTGTGTGTGTGTGTGTGTGTTTCAGGTGGCACTGTAGCTTTAAGTGTTTCAGCGTCAGCGCTGTGATCTGTCTTATCTGTGAGCAGCAGAGCTGTAAGAGGTCATGATGAACTTAAGGTACAGTAATCCTCCTTTCACAAGAAGAATAGAAGAATCAAAGGGGACATAGAGGGGTGTGTGTGTGAATGAGTGTGTGTGTGTGTGTGTGTGTGTGTGTGTGTGTGTGTGTGTGTGTATGTGTGTGTGAATAAATAAATATGAAGTCTCCATTAGCAAGTTTATCCTCTTTCACCTACAATCCATCTCCACCTGCTCTCTGTGACTCAGCACACACACACACACACACACACACAACACACGGTTATTCCGTTTCCAAGACAACGGCGCTCTTAAGACGAGAACACGTTGTTGGAATTTCAATGGTCTGTAAGGCCAGGAGAAAGAATGAAGATGTGTGTGTGTGTGTGTGTGTGTGTGTGTGTGTGTGTGTGTGTGTGTGTGTTAGTTATTTGCCACCAGCCAACAAGAAACCAATTGAGTCACATAAAACAGAACAGAGACATAACCTGCACTAAACACACACACTAGACTGTGTGTGTGTGTGTGTGTGTGTGTGTGTTTGACGAATGAGTAAGTGAAAGACAAACAGACGAGGCCCACGCAGCAGACGGACTGGAATATAAGCGTCTGTTTGTGTTCCCTGTGTCTGAGCACAAAGGTGGAGTGTAGAGTTAATAATTCACACCATGTGAAATAAAAACAGCCAGCAGTGCAGCACCGGTCACCTGCAACTCCTCAACACCCCTCAGCGTAGGGTGTAGGGAATGAAGGAGATGTTTAGAACACAGCCAGAACCTCAGCAGTTCTAGAATCTTCTAATCAGTGTAAAATTGGACAAAACAGTGTGGGTTCTGCATTCTAGAACCCTGCAGGACAGAAAGAACACCTCTGAGCCATCCACACTGGACCGTTGATGGTGTTTATCTGCCCTACATAGTGTACAGGGCGTGTGGTTTGGGACACGCCCACAGTGGAGGCGTTTATGTGAACTAAATTCATTACTAAACATTGTGTTTCCTAGATTAGTGCACTACAGTATAGTGAAAACAGTTCTCCAGTGAAGAGAATAGGGAGTGTGTGAGTGAGTTCGAACACAGTGAGAGAGAAGTTTGTGTCGTCTGTTCTAGAACGTTCTACTCTTCACCACGTGGAGCTTAAACTCTGTATCAGTGTGTTAGTGTTCCTGATGCTCCAGTGTAGGAACTAGAGAATAGGGAGATTTAATGTGAATGGATTGAAATGTGTGTGTTAGTGACTTTAATGATGAGATGACAAAAATAAATAAATAATAAATAATAAAAGTGGAATACTGTACCTTAACATTTCATTTGTCTCTGCTTACAGTCAGATCCACAAACGCACAGCCAGATTGGAATTTAAACTTGTTTTTATTGAAATAAACTTGCTTTTTAATTATATATAAAGTATGTACACACAAACATACAGTGTCATGGATAACTGATGAAATAATATTAAAATAAATCACATGATGAGAAAAAAAAATAGAACAGAAATGGGAACGTGTGCAGTTTTCATTGAGCTCCCACATGATTACACACAGCCTATATGGCACACTGTGTGTGTGTGTGTGTGTGTGTGTGTGTGTGTGTGTGTGTGTGTGTGTGTGTGGTGAATGAACCCTGCTCACCCCCATGGTGCATACTCAATTACCTTCATATTTTTCCTGCGGCCTCCCTGTGGTTTAATCTGACAGGAGATCATTATGCTCAGTAAAGACACAATCCTCACCTTAAACCTGTCACTTTTCACCGTTTGTCTTTTTTCGGTCTCTTTTCTCTGCGCACATATTCATGCAAACAAACACGTCGATTGCACATTTAAGTCCTGGTGGTTCACGCTGTGTGAATTTTTTACCGGCTGCTGCTGTAAAGCTGTAGACTGAGAATACCATATAATACAATAAACAACAACCAAAATAACTTCATATTAACATTATGTACAATGTGCATTAAAAAATAAAAAATAAAACTTCAATCTCTGACTCACTAATGAGGCCCAAGCATTTATTTTTGGCTTGCTCTTTAAAGCTGCACATAAATGTGGCACCGGGTCATTTTGTCTCTTATATACGCACTCTTGACTAGGTGTGTGTTGATATATCACAGTTTTATAATATACTGTGATGTTTTATTCCTTCCTGTCTTGTTTAGAAGATACATCCTGCTCCATACTCTTCCAAACGCAGTGCCGGATACTGAGGTAAATCATCTAACCGACTCTCGGCACACACCTACAGCCGACACGTCATGATTCACAGTTTATAGCTCAAGCTTGTGATGCACACTGAGATGCTATTCCCCATTATAGTCTTCGTATAAAATGACCTCACGTATGTAGTTTTAATGAAGCCCAGCACTTATTGTGTGTGTGTGTGTGTGTGTGTGTGTGTGTGTGTGTGTGTGTGTTGAATTGTGTTACGAGCAGAACTCTGGCGAGGAAAGCAGCTGGAATTACCTGCCATTAATCTATGCAAACAATTTACTCTGGCTCCAACAAAATGAAGACCAAGTAATTAAAGTCGTTTTTCAAAGACAAAGACAAAATGTGTGTGTGTGTATGTGTGTGTGTGTGTGTGTGTGTGTGTGTGTGTGTGTGTGTGTGTGTGTGAGGGTTAAGTGTGCTTTTTTTGACATTATTCACCCTTGTTCACGCCTTTGTGGCTTCCTTTACAGCCCCTTGATTGAATAGTTTTAATCATCAAAGAAGTGAAAGAAAGTGAAAAAGCAGTGAAACCCAAAGGAAATACTTCTTCAAATCAAATAAAAATAAATCAATCAAAGCCAGTGTTATATCCTTCATTTAAGGAAAAAAGATAAAATATGAAGCAGGTAGTGGCATTAAATGGAAACTAAAGTGACAATGAAGTTTAATTTGCATAAATAAAAAAAAACAGTCCTGACATATGATCATATGGCACACCATGTTTGAGGTTTTTCACGATAGCTTTGGTTTAGATTTCAGTCCAAGCCCCTAATACATCCCCTTAGTCCACAGAATATTGGTGTCATACCCTGCCATGCTTTGGAAATGATCTCCTACCTGTTTGGTGCTGTATTTCTGAGGGTTGGTCTTGTAGCTGTAATCCGAATACTGATCAGAACCGGTTGAGTTGCTGTCTCCAATCCCTACGAAGGTGTTTGCAGCCGGAAGATCCTGAACAGCTTGATGCTTTTTGGAAGCTGAAGGGGATTGCGGCTGCAGCTGAATGGAGGGCAAAGGGGAGTTTGACCGGTAGTGTCTCCCCAAATCGGGGCTTCCCGGAGGGTAATTGAGGGGCAGATGAATCCTGGGACTATCATTGTCACTCATCAGGTTGAATTTTAAGCCTTTCTGAAGACTTGCCTCCTCGTCCTCCTCCAAGGACTTTGCTGGTTTTGGAGACTTGCCCTTCTTACCCTTTTTGCCCTTGCTGCTTTTGGTTCCTTGTTTGGGTGTGTAAAGATCTTTGGACTCTTTCTTTCCTGCTTGGTATCCACTCTTGGCTTCCTTCTGCAGACGGTGCCGGATAACAACCACTGCCACAATGACCAGGATGACCCCAGCAATCCCTGCAAGGCTTCCATACACGATATTGCTCTGCTGGACACGGGCGTATTCTGGGTCTCCAGCGATGTCCCTTTCTAGAGGAGTGTAGAGACTGTGGCCGACCAGTGATTCAACCAACGTGACGTTTCCGATTGTCTCATTTACAAAGATGTGGACCAGCGCTGTCGTGTGCTTGGCAGGTTTTCCCTTGTCACTGACTTTTACGACAAGGCGGTGGAGGCCATTATGCTTCCGGGTGAATTCTTTGACAAGTGTAATCTCACCATCTGTTGGAGAAATGCGAAAAAGTCCATGAGGGTTTCCACCCATGATGGTGTAGTCTAATTCCGCATTCAATCCCGTATCAATGTCCTCTGCTTCCACTTTCTCCACACGCGTATCTGGACTTGTCAGTGGTGGAAGAAACTTGTACGAGGAGTTGGAAGGTTTGGTGATATAAGGTGCATTATCATTTTCATCTAGGACGTTTATTGTAATTCCCACATAAGAGGAACGAGGAGGATCACCTCCATCAACAGCTTTTAGACGGAACGTGTAGGTGCTTTCCTTTTCCCGATCAAAGGAAATTCTCGAGAGGATAGTCCCTGTGCCATTCTGAATCACAAACTTTCCGTTGTCTGGTTCCACCGATAAGTGAACCTGAGCATTTTCACCTTTGTCAACATCCACGACAGTCACCATTCCCACTGGACTGAGTGCAGGCATGTTTTCCAGGACAGAGAAACTGTAGCCACTTAGCATGAACTTGGGATCGTTGTCATTGCGGTCGAGCACATTAACCACAACTGTTGCAGTTCCCCTCATGCTAGGAACCCCCTTATCAGATGCTTCAACGTGAAACTCGTAGCGTTCTCTGTATTCACGGTCTAACTGGTCCATCACTCTGACCTCTCCTGTGTTACGGTTGATCTCAAAGAGTCCCTTGATGGCTGAGTCTAAAATAATATTGTACGTGAGCTCGGCATTGGTGCCACTGTCTGCATCGGTGGCTACTACATCCAAAACCTTATCGCCTGGCTGATTCTCCTCTGGAAAGTCCACCTCATACATTGACGGGGAGAAAACCGGAGCGTTATCATTCACATCTGTTACTTGGACCTTTAGGGAGTTGGTGCTGGAAAGAGCTGGGTTCCCTGAATCAACAGCTACAATCTCAATCCTGTATTCCTTGACCCGTTCGTAATCCAGTGGTGTTGTTGTTTGCAGGAAATACTTCCTCCGACTTGTGTCCGATGCTGAACGAAGCTGGAAAGGTACATCTCCCGCCACCACACAAGTCACCACTGCATTTTCACCCTCGTCTCGATCTGTCACTTCCACCAGAGCCACTGGAGTTCCCACAGGCATGTCCTCAGAAATGTTAGCAATCCCATCCTCATGAGCCACCAGGGCAAATCCACGGATCCTGATGGAAGGTGCATTGTCATTCTTGTCCTTCACTGTGATGGTCACCAGGGCTTTGGAGCTCTTGGCCTGCGGGCCGTTGTCTCTGGCCTGGATGTAGAATTTGAGCAGATTCACTTCTTCACGGTCCACTGGACCTTTGACGTAGATGATGCCGGTGTTTCTGTCGATGCTGAGGAGGTGCTGCACATTGGTCGGTGCCTGATAGAGAATGTACGTGACCACACCATTATCTCCTACATCAGCATCGTTGGCCTTCACCTAGTCCAAAAAAAAAAACAGAAGAGGTTTTATGATAAAAGCTATCATTCTTTTAAAAAAGATTAGGGGCAAGATGTTAATCCGTTGCAGGGGTTGGTGTGTGGCCACATATTTTAAGAGTAAAAACGCAAGCAGTGAAACAGCAAAAAACAACCAAAACAAACTAAGTAAACAGAAAACATTAAGACTAAATACAAGCAAGAAAACACATCCAGATGCATAAACTAGCCAAAGGTGCAACTGATAATTGGGGCGAAGACAGAGCAGGAAGGCTCCAGACAGGAAGTGGAGAAAGATCCAAACACATTAGTTTCAATTCAGGCAGTTTAATTTGATCCATTATCATCCATCTTTGTCTATATGAAATATAAATTACCTTCCCATAACTCTCCAGTTAATGCAGATGGTGGACTTTAAATGGTTAATTGTGGGAGATCATTAAATTAACAGTCTGTATATCGCAGTGAAATGTAGAAAGATGGTAAGAGGATGAAGGGTTCTAACAACAGAGTTGGTGGGGGTACAGAAAAATAACACCAAGTTTTTTTTCTTTTTTTTCTCCGCAAACATCATTATCTGTTGAAAATGCCCTGAAACCTGATTCACAAGGAGAATAAAGCTTATCTTTCTCTGGCTGGCGTCAAAAATATCACCATGCACACTAAAAATCCTGCCTACAAATATGATAACCTAATAATCCCATTTACAAAATAACTCCAGATATCTGCTGGTTATCATATCTGTTTTGAGGACAGTCAACAAATCTTATAGTGTTTGTTTTTGTCCTTTCTAGAGGTTATTTATATGCAAAAATTGTCTTTTTTCTCTTAAACCTGGGGGAATGGTACTGCATGTCTCTGAATTCCCATTTCAGATGGAGCCTCATGTGTATTTGAATAAACCACCAGTGTCATGGCTTCCCTCTCCCCTAAATGCAAAGCAATGATGTGGTGTAACTTACATCACTCACATGCACCTGAGATACAACACATAATTTAAAAAATATTCACTTAGAGGAGGCCATTACTGCATCGAGATGTCATCGATGCCAAAAATTTACACCACACAAAATTTACATTCAGGAAAGGACGTGTCAGCTCATCCTGAAAGTGCATTACGCTAATTAATAAAGCTGCAAAGTTTTCTGCGAGAACCTTTTAGTCTTCCTTAAAGAATTTGTGTTAGCTGCGATAAACAAGACTACAGTGTATCAGAAGGAAAAGAGATCATCTGTGCACTAAGGAAGGAAAAGGACCAGCAAACCCATTTACTTTCAAAAAGCAATCATTCACAAAAGAGCATGAATTACTTATGACTTGTTATAAAACCACGACAGCTAGAACCGCTCGCAAATATCCAATTGGACACGCAGTCAAATGCTGTTTGTTTAATTTCAGCTGAAGGTCATCTCTGGATTTCAGTTCTCCATTACAATCTTTTCAAATAGAGTTTAAATGAGAAAATGATCCATTTCATATCTTCGCTGACCGCTGTAACTGCTTCTGCTTGCTGGATTGCGATTTCTCCTTCTAGCTGTGGATGAAACACCATCACGGCTTCGCTCTCTGCATTACACAGCGCCGCCCTAATCTAGGACAGACGTAAGATTATTCATGAGGCTTAAGTTATTATTGCTCTTCATGAGTCACTCTGTTTCATCCACCAAACAAGCTGGGAATAAATTTCGCCTGATGTGCGCTTGAAGAGCGTGTCTCGCCACAAACTGAAACACTCCGTCAACACGTCTCGTCCAATGAAAATGTAAACCTTAAGCCTTTTTAATGCTGCCACGGCTCTAAAGAGAGATTATGAGGCCTGGAGGAGGAGGGAGATCTTTTCACATGCTTTTTGAAAACAACTGGGTTTCATGGATTAATTGTTGACTGAGAGATTAACCGGCTTTAAAACAATTTTGTGTGTGAGCACTTGCTTCGGCTCAGCTCCAGGATCAGACGCTGGAGTTCGCACTAGCGGACTAATTTTAGCACTGACCGCGTTTCCAAGTGAGTCAATAATACTTCGCTTGCATTTTAAGGGCAAGTCATTAAGTGAGGAGATTCATTGCCTGGGTAAATGTGACTGGCCTTGACAGTTTAAGATTAGACGTGTGTGGAGATAAAGCCTCGATTTCTGTGTGAATAATGGAGAACATATGAGCTGTAACTCCTGTCACTCACTCTCTCACTCTCATTACACACACACTGAAGAGAGCACACCTGATGAAAAGTGTGTGGGTTGTGTCTTTCCCATAATACACCACACTCACATTCAGTACAGACAGGCTAATGATGTTCTCACCCTCTCTGTATCCTCTTAATCCAATCTGCCATCCTACATGCCGGCTCTTTCACCTACCAGCTCGAGTCCAGTTTATCAGAACTGGACACGTCCATGTCCATGACGCTTGTAAGAAGAACATTTAAAAAGATCTTTATGCTTCTCTTCTGCCTACACAGACGGTCTGCTCCCAAGTGAAATGCAGCAGCAGCAGTTATCCACGTCAATGAAACAAACTTCATGTGTTAAATATTACATCACAGAGCTGATTATCAGAATGACTCATTATTAGTGTCAGAAACAAATTAATCGTGCATTAGCCAATAGGAGACAGTCTGAGGCGGACCTTAAGTCAGCCATGTTGTAGTGGTGGTTGTTTCTCACAACTGATGAGGGCACGTCTACTGGTTATGTTGTTGGAGGTGTGCTGTTATACTGTAAAAATGAGCATTCACATGTTCTAAGAAAAAACGCTAGCATCATAGTTTTTTAATAAAGCGCTCTCTGACAGATTTCTACATTTTTAGTTCTGGACATTTCAGTGTGTGTTCTCTTAATGTGATGTTCTGTTTTCAGTTCTCATATTGAGTAATCATGTGACTAATATAAGGCTCCGCCCACAAACACAACAAGTTGACGTGGATCACGTGGCCGATAAAAACACTTTTGGGTCGTTAGGGGAAATCAGCGAAAACAAAGCACACAGGAACATTATGACCTTTAATGGAAGTGAACAACAGTATGAGAAATGATGTGAAATGTCGTAAGCGTACCTGCAGGACGGAGTGACCCACAGGACTGTTTTCTGCAAGCTCCCCTTCGTAGTGCGAGCGCTCGAATTTGGGCACGTTATCGTTGGTGTCGGTGATGGTGATCCTCAGGAGGGCGCTGCTGTAGCGTGGAGGATTCCCGCCGTCCACCACTTTAATGTTGAGATCGTACGAGTCGCGCTGTTCACGGTCCAGATTCCCCATCACAATCAGCTGCGGCACTTTCTCATCCGCATTTTCCGCCACCTGCAGGCTGAACAGAGACACAGCGTCGGAGCCCGTCGTTAGCGAGTAATCTGCGATTCCGTTATTGCCCGTGTCCTTATCGGTGGCTACTGGGATGGGGAACAGCGCCCCCACATGGGTGTTTTCCGGAATGGATATGGACAAGATGGGTGATGAGAACTGTGGCGTGTTATCGTTCTCATCTTGAATCTCGATCCGGCCTTCGATGAGCCGCGGGCCAGAACCTTTCATCAGATCTGTGATGGAAACCTCGAACTCCAGGAAGCACGGGTCGCCCTCGAACAGGTTGCGACAGTCTTTCAGTGTCTCGCGGTCGATGGGAACCTCTGTGGTGAAAATATCGCCCGTCTTCCCGTCCACCCGCAGGTAGGGGGCGCCCACCTCCAGTTTGTACAGGTGACCGGAATCAGGAAGTCCCTGATCTGACGCTAAACTGCCGACGAGCGTGTTGGGCGGCTGCTCCTCCCGCAGTTGATACATGATGGAGCTGAGAGAGGGAGCGACGAAGAAGAACAGGAGGATGAGGAAGAGGGACACCCAAGACGACATCACTGAGTCCATCACGCTGCGGGGCATCATTAATCTGATCCTGCAACACACACAAACACACACACACACACACACACACACACACAGTGTTAGGGAAGCATTAAAAAGGTGAGGAAATAATATAGAAAGAAAAATACCAAAATAAAACCTAGAAGATATAAAACAAACATTAAGTGAGAGTTGATGAGAAAGAAAAAGAAAAGAGAGAAGGAATGGTTGAGAGAAACAGATACAAACAGAAAGAGAGATTAGATGAAAGGAGAGAGAATAGATGTGTATGAATCAGATGGTGTGACGTTCACCAACACCTATTTTCACTACCGAGATAAAGCAGACACACACACACACACACACACACACACACACACACACACACACACACACACGCACACACATAATTTCCTTCTCATCCTAAACACTCGCTAATGAGTGCGCACTACACTCACTCCACTTTGATCGCTTTTTAATCCCTCGTTCCCACTCCATCTCTCGTCTTTTTGTCCCCACTGGATTTCATTTATTCTACTAAAGTTTTTCCCAGAAACTCAAACCAGAGAGGTCGCTGAGGTCACTGAGGTCAGAATGACATGGTCATGTGAATTTTTTTGTTTTCCAAAGAAAAGCAACAACAAAGGAAAAACGTCTTGTGACACGAATTATTTTCAAAAAGTTCACCATAATCACTATCGCTCTTCAGAATGATCCAGAAAGAAAGAGACAGAAAGATGAAAAGATGAGAAAAGACAAATAAAAAGAGAGATCTGTAAAAGAACATGAGAGTGAGGGATGAAGAAGAGGAAGAAAGATAAACACAGGATAAAGAGTAAGACAGAGAAAGAAAAAGATAATGAAGTCTGACAAGAAAACAAAAAGAAGAAAGAAATGCAGAAAGACAGACAACCCTCCTAATTCACCGCGCAGTGACGTTACATCCAGCCGAGACACACACACACACACACACACACACACACACATATACACACACACACACACACACACACATATACACACACACATATACACCGGTCCTGCATTGTTATCACGAACATTTCAAGTATCATCATTACTTTTGAGGAAGCTCCCTACACAATGTGTGTGTGTGTGTGTGTGTGTGTGAGAGAGAGTGTGTGTGTGTGTGTGTGTGTGTGTGCGTTCTCACAGAGATTTGTTAAACACAGGGTCGGAGTGTGTCACATTTGCACAAGCTCATTAAACATTGTTTCTGTTTGTTAAGGTTCCAGTTAAACCAACACACACACACACACACACACACACACACACACATGCACACACAAAGACACACACACACATGCACACACAAAGACACACACACACGTGCGCACAAACACTCACACACACGTGCACACACACGTGCACACACACACACACACATAAAAAACAGAAAACACACAGGTCTCTTAATACACAAATGTTAGACTTAAAAAGATCAAAGTAGCTGGAGGGCAGAGAACACAGTGAAAACACACACTCACACACATACTCACACACATTCATACACACATTCATACACAATCATACACATACATACACACTCACACACATACTCACACACACATTCATACACAATCATACACACACATACACACTCACACACATACTCACACACACATTCATACACACATTCATACACAATCATACACACACAGATACACTCACTCACTCACACACACACACACACAGACACATGCAGCGCGCCGGTCAAGGTGATGATGTTCACTGAATTCAGAATGAGACACAGCCGAGGTTAGATCTCTAACAGAAGCTCCCTACGTTGGCAGCCTCCTGAGTGAAACAACCACTTACAACACTTTATCATTTTTACATTACATAACAGAATAATATCTATAAATATACTATATACAATACTGTATGTATATATATATATATATATATATATATATATATATATATATATATTATACACACACACAGATATATATATATATACACACACACACTGTATATAATACTGTGTAGAATGCTGTATATAATATTTTATATAAACTGTATATAACATGACAGAATGCGGAGTGTACACCAGGTTTAGCCCTGATTGCTATGCTAACGAATTCTTTCTCGTCCCTGAGATAAATTTGACTTAAAATTCTGTCCGAAGTGAAGATTGTGAACGTTTATAAATTATTAACATTTACGAAATTGGCTTTAAAATCCTGTCAGCTTTCCTCACACTAACAATTCATTTTTATTTTATTTTATTAGTATAGCGCTTTAACAATGGCCACCGTCACAGAGCAGCTTTACAGACATAAAGAATTTCCAGATATAACTGTTTAATTTATAAATTTATAACAAGTGAGACTGTTAGCAGTGAAGTCAATAAACATTAATGAACACAAACTAAAATCCTCTCAGAAATCCCTTCAGTTTGATCATCATAGCCAGAAATTTAATATCATTTATAATAACAGCTCAAAATCCTGTCTGATTTTCACTGTAGCAGTTAATATTACAAACATTTGTAAATTTTAATTAAAATTAACCAGCTAGGTAATTTTAGCAGAAGATTATTAACATTTATATTTATGATTTAAAAAATTCTGTCAGAAATCTAACAGATTAACAGGTTTAGTAGCTGACTAGCGTTAGCAGTGATGACCGCTAAGCTTTAAAGGTAAAAAGGTAAAAGTCCTGTCAGGTTAGCTCACGCTAGCTGTCGCTTCAGCAGTGAAGATAATGAACAAAGAGATGTTTTTTGCAGAAGCAACTTGGAGTTTTAGATCCAGGAAAAGAAACTGTGGAAATGTTCAATGAGAAACTGGAACGTTATTGAAGGAAAATTAGCGTCTTTGTGAAAAACACACCCTGTTCCTCAGACGGCAACATGCAGCTCGATCAGGAGCTCTGTATCAGACTCCAGGTGAAAGATCATGTAGTGTGTGAGCTTCGTCTGCGCGCGCACACACACACACACACACACACACACTCACACACACTCACACACACACACCACGTCCATGAGGCATGACCAATTAGCATCTAGTGCAGAACAGTACACGGCTAAGCAGGGAACACTACAGAGGGGTTAAGATTAGCTTTACACTAATCCTGCTCTCTCTCTCTTTCACATATGCACACACACACACACATACACACACTCACACATACACACCCACACACACATACACACACATACGCACCCACACACACACACCCACACACACTCGAAGCCTGGTAAGAATGTTCCATGGGAAAGGATGCGTGTATCTTGCTGAAGCCCCAGTGGACTGAACCGATGATTCCACTTCACAGTGACCCTTAAACACACACACACACACACACACACACACACACACACACTCACATACACACACATACACACACACACACACACACTTAAGTTCCAAAGAGCAAAGAGTCGTGGGAGCTTTCTAGTTGTGCTCTTCGTCTCTCTCTATCTCTCTCTTTTATCTCTCTTTCTCACACACACACACACACACACACACACACACACACACACACACAGTTTTGGATGATCAGGTTTGTCCACTGAGTCGTTTCAGCTTTATGCTGTTAATATTTACACACGTTAAACATTAAACATTAGACTCTCTCTTTCTCTTTCTCTCTCACACACACACACACACACACACACTCTCTCTCTCACACACACACTCTCTCTCTCACACACACACACACACACTCTCTCACACACACACACACTCTCTCACACACACACACTTTCTCATACACACACACACACTCTCTCACACACACACACACACTCTCACACACATAGAAACAAGATGAAAATCACCATTTAGGATTAAATGTTTTTGAGATTTAAAAATAATTCATATTTAATTTCAACCAAAAAGCTTCAAATTCCTAAAACGTATATTTTTAAAATTCAGTGTTTAGAAATTTTTAAATCATAAACGTAAAGAAAAACCTAAATTTAAAAACCAAATTATAAAACTATGTAATTTAGAAATGTTAACAATTTCTAAAATGTCTAAAAAACTAGCATTTAGCATTGACTGAGCATAAAGTTCTGAATTTCAGAACATTTTAACTTATGGTTTATATTTATGTTTATATTTATGTTTATGTTTATATTTATAATATGTTTGAAATTACATATAACGTATATATTTTAAAGAACTGAATTTGAGTTTCTTTTTGCTTTAAAATGAACAAAATCTGTCATTTAAGATTTAAAATTTATGTTAATGTTTAAATGTTGATGAAAAACATCTTGTGAAAAGTTTATTCAGATATATTTTAGAATTTAGTCTTTCAAGCTCTTCATCATTTATTCTCTTAAACATGAGACTGAGATCTTCTTATCTTTGTGAGATTTCCCCCCTCCACTTGACCTTTGACCCTGTGTGTCAGCGTGTGAGGTCACTGGGGCAGATTTTTCTGCCTCCTGCCCTTTTTCCTCGCGCGCTCCTGAGAAACGCTCCTCACTGAGGTATTTAACATGTTCATCTCCACCAGCTTCAAAACCCCTGTAGAGTCCACAACGCCACCGGGCCGCTGAGGGGGCGTGTCCCAAACCGCACACTCTACCACACCCTCACTACAGACGCCCTGCTGCGCCTCTCGCCACAGTGCATTATGGGTAATCTGCACTAGGATTCACAGTCACTGCAGAATGAACAGAAAAACCGCTCATTTAAACTATTCTGTAGTTTAGTTCACATAATTTATCTTTTACAATATATACATATATATATAAAATTAAAAATAGAAAATTAGGACTGTAAACTGTTCTTTTAAATTTGCAATTGAATTGTAAGCATTTTTATGTTTTATTTATTTTCAGCTGTTTAGTTCAGTTTAATGTTTCTCAGGAGACTCGACACACTCAGTGATTTCTGTTTATTCACTACTTATGCTCACTACATAGGGAGGTACTGTACACACTACTTAGTGCCCTACACACCCAAACAACTTCATTTCAGAATCAGCTACAGAAAAAATGTCTAATTACAGCATAATATTACATTTAGGACATGCTTTTTTTTAGTTTGTTTATTTTTATATTTAATGAATAAATAAATAATAAAGTGAACTGTTGTTGGCACGTGTTTATTCAGAGACACGGTTTATTCTGAGCTGCGGTTGTTTTGAGCGAGTTTTGTAGTGCACGCAGCACCACCATGTTACGCCCTACGTAGTGAGCACAGAGTGAATACACAGAAACCGTGTCGAGTCTCCTGAGAAACATTAAACTGAACATCAGTAACTTTCATTTCATTTATAAAAGCATGTAACTGATACGAACCTGCTAGAAATTCATTTATAATCTTTACATTTAGAACACATTTGTTTTTGTTGTTCTTTATATTTGATTGTTAAATATAAATTATAATATTCAGTATCCTGCAGATGCTATGAGTTTATTTAGAGATATTTTATGCGCAGGCAGATCACCGAGCCGAACGGTTCAGGAATTTGTAGTTTAACAGATTTATGCTGCGTGTCTAAAAGCAGAAAGCGTGATATTGAACAATGGCATGAAGAGTAGATTTTCCTTTTTCTTCTGAAAATGCAAAAATTAAATAAATTTAACTAACATATTAGCATTGGCATGAATGGAAATATTTTTATTTTTCATGATTACTGGAAGTGATAAAGTTATGATTTAAAAGCAGCCTCGAGTGCAGCCTGTAAAAATGTAAAAAATGAGATTTATTGAACTTTTCTTCATTTCTTTATTTCCTCACAGCCGCTGATTCGCCGCGGCGCAGAACACACACACTGCTTTACACATTCAGAGTGTGTGACATGCAAACCACAGCGTTTAGGTAAAACTCCTTCTATTGTAATTTAAATGACCCGCCGTCAACGTCTCCCACACACACACACACACACACACACACACACACCTTTAACGATCCAGCATTTACAACACACAGGAGTGTGAAGTGACTGCACACACACTCGGCCTTTCAGATGCACAGACTCGGGTGTGAGATCTGTCACACACAGGTAGAGTCATTTCAATCACAATAGGCCACACACACACACACACACACACACACACACACACACACACAGTGTCGTTCTCATAAATCCTCCGCTTTGTGATCAAAGTGTGACAGACGGAGAAACACGTCTGATATTTAATTATTTTCTCTTTTGTGTGTTTTTGTAGAAAAGCAAAGTCACAAATGAATCAACTGTGGACTAAATAGAGAGAGAGAGAGAGAGAGAGAGAGAGGGGGGGGGGAGGGGGGATGTTACTGTTATGATTGCTCTTTTTTATTTAGTTTTATATTTACCTTTATTAGTAAATTTATTCTGTAATTTTATCCTTCTTTTTTTCAATTATTTGGTATATAGCGCCTTTATATTATCCTTAATTATGTACATTGTTTGCACTTTTTTGTTTGTTTTATTTTAATCTATTAGTATTTTATTTTATTTTGTTTTGTCTTTGTTTTATTTCTCCTCCAGCCTTTTTATACCTGCTTTGGTGATATAAATTTGTCAAGCCAATAAAGCACATGGAAACTGAAAACTGATAAAAACTGACAGAGAGAGAGACAGAGAGAGAGAGCGAGAGAGACAGAGAGAGAGAGAGAGAGAGAGAGAGATAGAGAGACAGAGAGAGACAGAGAGAGAGACAGAGAGAGAGCGAGAGAGACAGAGAGAGAGAGAGAGAGAGAGAGATAGAGAGACAGAGAGAGAGAGCGAGAGAGACAGAGAGAGACAGAGAGAGAGAGAGAGAGACTAATATACAGATAATATACAAATTTGTTGTCGTGTTCTACTGTTTACAAATTACCAACAGCAGAGAGAAGGAGACAGAGAGACAGACAGATAAACAGATAAGATGTGCTGTTCTTTATAATCTGGAGAGAGGGAGAGAGACAGATGGACAGAGAAACAGACAAATAGGGGAGACAAAATGAGAGAGAGACAAAATGAGAGAGAGACAAAATGAGAGAGAGACCCAGACGGACGAGTGTGATGTCTTACAGAGAGGCATTATTCACTACGTGATGATGGAGGAATCGTGTTATTCTACGACTTTATTTCCTGCAACATCCACATTTTATCCCTGAAACACCTGCGTTCCCTCCATTTCTCTCTCTCTCCTCATTCCTCTCTCTCTCTCCGCTCTCTCTCTCCTCTCTTTCCCATCTCTTTCCTCTGTAGCTTTCTCTCTCTTTTATTCATACCACATCACACACAAAATTAACACAGAAGATAATAATATATAGATGTACACTCCCAAACACACATCCTGCTCTTTTTCTTCCTCTCCACACACACACACACACACACACACACACACACACACACACATAGAAGCAGGCCATTGTGTAGCAGGCTCAGAGGGAGGTTAACAGATTTAACAGGCTAATTATTATTCTGAATCCTCCCCCACTGACACGCTTTTAAAATTCACTTGATTTTTTTTTTCACTTTTTCTTCTGGAACAAAAAAATTCATCACACACCAGGAGAGATGATGGGTGATGATGTAATAATCACGAATGATGATGTAACATTTGTGATTGATGATGATGACGCAATATAATTGTTATTGGGGATGATGTAATAATCTTGATGATGTAATAATTATATCTGGGTGATGACGTAATAATTAGGATTGACAACGTATCGTGATGACATCATAATCGTGACTGATGATGTAATATGATGATTTAATAATCGCTGTTGGGTGATGATGTAACTCTCGGGGCTGGGTGATTGATAACGTAATAATTGTGATTGATGATGTAATAAATGTGATTGATGACATAATAATCCTGATTGATGATGTAATAATCCTGATTGATGATGTAATATCCGTGACAGGCCCAGTCAGTGGGGTGATTATAATAATAACGGGTTGCTTCACACTTCATAATTGAGCACAGATAGCTGTGATATTCTCAGTAAAGTGATACTGAAATTTCTGTCAATTCTCATGGACTGAATTCTGAACACACACACACACACACACTCACACACACACACACACACACACACACTCACACACTCACACACTCACACACTCTGCTTCAGGAAGCCTGTATAACATGGTGTTAAAGATGAAAGTGAGAGTGATGAGAGACAGACAGTGATCTTCTGATGAACACACACATGTACAGAAACATTACTGTTTACCTTCACACTGTGTCTCTCCATTTACATTCACTGCCTCATGTACTGAATGCAAATGGACATGTAAAAGAAAGAGAGAGAAACACACACACACACACACACACACACACACACACACACAGCTGCATATAAGGCCTGTTCTTTATTACTTACTTTTTGAAAATAAATAAAATAACATCTATAAATATTTAGTGTGTTCTTATCTGTCTATATTTTCAAATTGTACCTCAACCTGTCATCTATCTATCTATCTATCTATCTATCTATCTATCTATCTACACTATATTACCAAAAGTATTCGGTCACCCATCCAAATGATCAGAATC
>CM074922.1:189695-192195 GCA_037576815.1 Pangasius larnaudii
TGTGTATAGTGTAGTGAAGTGTTGTGTATAGTGTAGTGAAGTGTTGTGTATAGTGTAGTGTAATGTTGTGTATATTGTAGTGTAATGGTGTGTATAGTGTAGTGAAGTGCTGTGTATAGTGTAGTGTAATGTTGTGTATAGTGTAGTGTAATGGTGTGTATAGTGTAGTGTAATGTTGTGTATAGTGTAGTGTAATGTTGTGTATAGTGTAGTGTAATGGTGTGTATAGTTTAGTGAAGTGTTGTGTATAGTGTAGTGTAATGGTGTGTATAGTGTAGTGTAATGCTGTGTATAGTGTAGTGAAGTGTTGTGTATAGTGTAGTGAACTGTCGTGTATAGTGTAGTGTAATGTTGTGTATATTGTAGTGTAATGGTGTGTATAGTGTAGTGAAGTGTCGTGTATAGTGTAGTGTAATGGTGTGTATATTGTAGTGTAATGGTGTGTATAGTGTAGTGAAGTGTATAGTGTAATGTTGTGTGTGATGTAGTGTAAAGTGTAGTGTAATATTGTATATGGTATAGTGTATAGTGTAGTGTTTTGTGCATGTGCATGTGTGTGTGTGCGTGTGTGTGTGTGTGTGTGTGTGTGTGTGAGAGCAGTGTATGTATGATCGTTAATCGGGCTATCTTACAAGGTGTTTAACAGTCACTCATTTTGAAGAAAAATATACACACATACACACTCACGCTCATACACACACACTCATACACACACTCACACTCATACACACTCACACTCATACACACACTCACACTCATATACACACTCACACACACTCACACATACACACTCACACACTCATACACACACTCACACTCATACACACACACTCATACCCACTCACACATACACACTCACACTCATACACACACTCACACTCATACACACTCATACACACACTCACACTCATACACACTCACACACACTCATACACACACTCGCACTCATACACACTCACACTCATACACACACTCACTCATACATACACACACACACACGCACACTCATACACACTCACACTCATACACACTCACACTCACACACAATCATACACACTCACACTCATACACACTCACACATACACACACACTCACACACACTCACACTCATACACACTCACACATACACACTCACACATACACACTCATACACACACACACACTCATACACACTCATACACACTCATACACACTCACACACACATACACTCATGCACACACACTCATACACACTCACACTCATACACTCATACACACACACTCATACACACTCACACACTCACACACACACACTCATACACACTCATAGACTCACACACTCACACACATACACACTCACACACTCATACACACATGTACACATACACACACACACTCACACACATACACACTCACACACTCATACACACATGTACACATACACACACACACACTCACACACACACTCACATACACCCACTCATACACACATATACACACTATAATGTACTTTAATATTTTGATATTGACTACTGAAACACATTCATATTCCTGTGTCCATCAGTCGGCAGGCCACTGCTCGTCTCACACTAATCCAGTGAACAGTGTGTGTGTGTGTGTGTGTGTGTGTGTGTGTGTGAATCCGCTCTAAATCTACAGGACAATAAAATATCACATGGACAAGAAATCAAAAAATCATCATCATCAATCATCAAGAGAGAGAGAGAGAGAGACGGAGAGAGAGGGAGATAGAGAGAGAGAGAGAGAGACGGAGAGAGAGAGGGAGACACGGAGAGGGAGAGAGAGAAGGAGACAGAGATAGAGGGAGAGAGCGACCACATCTCTTCCACTTCGTTTACAGGCACAGCGGGTTTTTGTAGAAACTCAGGTCCTCCCTTTGTGTGTGTGTGTGTGCGTCTGTGCGCGTGTGTGTGTGTGCGTCTGCGCGCGTATGTGTGTGTGCGTCTGTGCGCGCGTGTGTGTGTGTGTGTGTTGGATTTAAAGTTTCTGAAGCTCAGTGTAAGGAACCTGAAGAACAGGTTATAATGGAACACAACCTGAAAACGAGAAGGTCCAGCTGAACCAGATTTCGTACGGTGAGACACACACACACACACACACACACACACACACACACACACACACACACACACACACACGATCACACACTTGCCTTACTATTGGTTCTTCTTCATAAATATTCATATTATAAATATTAGTAATATTCTGATTAATATAATATATAATATATATATTTCAGGATGTTTGTGAGAATAAATGTATCTTTAAAGTCTATTAAAATAATATTACTGCAATAATATTACTAATCGTGATCGAATTAAAAAAAAGAGAAATTATGGAATTTAAAAATATACTGCTGACACATCTCTCTCTCTCACACACACACACACACACACACACCAACCAGAAATGATCATTAGCAGCATAATGTATGGATTATAAATTATACTGGTATCGCGGTACACAATATGATCGATACACACCGATAAGAGCAACAGGT
>CM074922.1:194695-199695 GCA_037576815.1 Pangasius larnaudii
ATTTTTTCTGTAAGGAGACGTTTATTTAACCAGTTTATTCGTCATATAAGTAAGAACAGGAACTAACTTGTTTTGGTGTAGCTATAAATGGATAAATACTTTGTGCCAATACTTTGTGCAAATGAACTTGGTGTTCTGGGTCACAGTGGAGCTCCTGTGAGTAAAGTTATTAACTCATTAAAGGAACCGCACATTTAAGGGTATGTTTATATTATTTTTATTATAGAAACTCATTTAACTGCTGAACATTAGATTTGAGTGAAATTACTCATCTATCATGTTTACATGCACTTCAGTAATTACATAAAGTAAAACTCCGCCTCTATAAACAGATTTCTATGTTAACGTGACTTTACTCTTTACCCGATTTTCAGCCTGACGTTACCGTCAAAGATAAAATTGTCACATCGTAAAAGAAGTCTGTGGTGGTGAGGTGAGATCGGTCTCTTTATTAAAGTCATGAAGTGGCGTGATTTAGTGTCACTGTGACCAAACACAGTGGAGGATAAAGTGTGAGTCTCTGTGATTAAAGTCTCAGAGTGTGAGCGCCGCTACGACGCTCATCTAAAATCCACCAATAGGAGGACGGCGAAGTCACGGCACGACTCCAGCGATGAGAAACGTAACGGAAACGCGCTGATGCACAGAAAACAACCTCCTCATTACCTCAAGCTCACTGTGAAGAACGTGTGTTCATCCGAAGCCCTTTTCTGCACCAGCTGATTTCCGGATCACGCTGATTGATGACGTAAACAGAACCTAAGAGTCATTTTATTTCATCGTTAGAGGATCTTCAGTGTATAATCTGACATGCAGACACGCGCTCTCACACACACACAGACGTTTACTGACATCTCCTACAGTGAGAAGAGGAATAATATTAAATCACACAGTTCAAAACCTGGATTAATTATCGCGCTACTAAGCACTGAAGAAGAAGAACGCAGAACAGTATTCACTTCCTGTTGCAACGAAACACAGAACTGCTTCGCTGGTAAATATTTATTTTCATTGTCACACAGAAAACATCAAACTGTATCAGATTAACAGTGTACATGCGCTGAATAATTGGATTATTGGTCTTAAATCCAGCTCTTTATTCTGATTTAAGGTCACATTGTGTTCTGTTTAACTAACTGATCTGATAACAGCCAAATCTGATAACATTCTGTGTGTGTGTTTGTGTGTGTATGTGTCTGTGTGTAAACACACACATTAATACAGCTAGTGTTAGTGGAAAAACCCTAAAACAGCTCTGTGTGTGTGTGTGTGTGTGTGTGTGTGTGTGACTGACAGCTCGGTCCCTTTGTCTGTGCATTATTAAAATTCAAAATTCAAATTCAATTTCCTCTGCAGAATTACACTCTGAAATTAGTTCACCTGCGCAGCTGAGCTCCGGGAACTCTGAAAAAAATAAAAAAGGAAAAGAAAAAGACTATTGTTTCTATCCATCTGTTAAGCAGTGAGTGAGGGGGAGTCTTTATTTTTTGATGATATTAGCATAAATGTTTTTTTTGTCATTTAATGAGCTCAGTGTGCCGTTGTCAACATGAAGGAAATAAAGTAGTGTTCGCTATTCACTAAACTTTCTGACCAAGAGCCAAAACAGGGACTGCGGCTGTGTCCCAAACGCTCGGCTCTGAAAGAAGTGTTCTTATTACCATTCATGCTAACAAGCCACAGTAGTCAAGAGAACGTAGCAGAGCATGTCATTTGGGACGCTGCATCACAAAGAGCAGTTTATTTAAAAGACCTGAGAAACTTTACACTAGCTAGCCGATGACCACCACCACGATGTCTCGCTAGAACCGATTCTGCAGGTTCTAGGGTTCAGGATGGAGACTATAGTGGACACAGAACCCAACCTGGACATGTGAAGATCAGAAGAAGATTTTTATCCAATCTTCTGTCCAGTTTGGGGGAGTGTGTGTGTCCACTGTAGGCTCAGATTCCTGTTCTTGTCTGACAGGATTGGTACCTGATATGTTCTCCCACTGGTTTAACTCGTCCACCTCAAGGCTGAGATGCTTTTCTGGCATCTGGCAACCCTGAAACAACATTTACAACCCAAAATGCTTACAATTAATGTTTTTCTGAAAATGTGTCTCTGTGATGTTCAAACTATATTGTGTCCTGTGATAGCCCCACCCCTCTGGTAGCCCCACCCCTCTTGATAGCTCCACCCCTCTGATAGCCCCACCCCTCTGATAGCCCCACCCCTCTGATAGACAGACCCTCTTTTACGATGTAGCGTGAAGGTGTTCATTTGGTTTCTGGGGGTTTCCGTAGATCACCCCGGTGCTATCAGTCACTACACCACGCCGAGTGTCTCACGGGGAACACGCTAGCGCACTAAAGGAAGCCGATTGGAGACACGGCTACAAAGCGGTTAAGCTCAGAGTGAGAGCTTTAAACTCACTCTGAACCCTACAGAGAGCTGTTTAACTGTTTAAACTCATCTTTAAACTCATTCTGTTGGTTTTGCTCAGACATTCTTTCTAATTTAAAACAGACTTTCTCAGCATTTCTGTGTAAAACTGATTTGGGGGCGGAGTTATGTATGACCTCAGATTATGGTGCCATCTCCATCCACACCAATTCATTGTGTAAATTATTGTTTGATTTTTAGTGGAAAACAGAAAGGGGAATAAATCTGTTTTTTTTTTTTTTGTCACATGTCTTCAAGCCTTGTGCAAGAGTCGAAGGGCAGCAGTGTGTGTGTGTGTGTGTGTGTGTGTGTGTCAAAATCAGCATGTCTGTTTCTTTCAGAGTGTGTGTGTGTGTGTGTGTGTCTCCATTTTTGTGACAGTAAGCAGGTACACCCTCTCATTAGTGTGGATTAGCCAGAGACCTTCTTGCTGCCTGTGGCTTTGCTCCAGTGTGTGTGTGTGTGTGTGTGTGTGTGTGTGTGTGTGTGTGTGTGTGTTTTCCTCTAAAAACACGACTGGCCCTGTCAGACCGTACTAAGCCTGTTATTTTTTTCAGTGCTGCACTGAGCATCTCTTCTGCTTACAATTAAAAACCTCCACACATGGAAACAACAGACTGAAAAATAATCTGGGTAATTTTCCCCATCTCTCTTCTGTTCTGCTCCAAATGACCTGAGGGAAATATTTTACTAAACCTGGAACAATATGAAAATCTCGATGTGCATTTTTTAAAGGAGATCCTGTAGAAGTGACGGAGATTAAAGTGTCCGTCCAAGTCATGATGCAATGTTAGCTCTTTCTCAAAAGATATAGTTAGCGCCTGCTGCTAGCTAATGCTCGGTGCCCAATTGGTGTGTTTCTACTGAGGTTCCAGAACATTTCTGGGAGTGGTGAACTGACCATGAAGAAGAACTCATTCCTTATAATGACCACATTTCAGCAGAGAGACTGTGAGAATGTTCTTGATTTCTTTTGCTTCATTGCCCAAATATGTTAACATCGCCATGTTTGCAAACCGGATGCACGCACATGAAGCTCAGATCAATCTGTGAGTGGCGTGTCGGAGAAACTGAAACATGCCGTAGCGAGAGGCGTAAACTTAACAGGCAGATCCAGTAATCACTGTCAATATTTCAGGCAGGGTGCACCGCACGCTGCCAGAGCGAAACACGTAACAGAAACATGTCTGTTTTTAATTCAAACCTTTTTTGTTAAAACTATCCACTTTTTTTTAGAATGTTATCAGAATATTTCACAGGCCACCTGCTGGTCATGGACAAATGGGCATGTTGTGTTACACCTCTAATATAAAGGTTTGGCTTTGCTGCTCCTACACCATCTAATATAAAACACACTTTAGGACTGTAAGCTCCGCCCACAATATGGCGTAGTTAAAATTCCTGGAAAAGTTCTTGAAATGCTTCCTGCGGTGGAATTGTACCTACAACCTACTACTTTCAACAAACTTCAGTTTGAATGAATCATAAAACAAAACATGTTCAGAAAAACAACATGCTTATAAAATTCCTGGAAGCTTCCTGAACCTCTGCAGAAGAACAACTACTGAGCAACGAGGATACGCTAGCTAATAGAAAATAAATAAATGAAAATAAATAAATAAAATAAATCCTCTTGAGGTGGGAACACGTCCCAAGCCCCAGCGCAGTGACGAGTCCATCTTTACGTTTGGAGTCTTCATGTGCTCTTTACCAAACTTAACCCCAGAGTAATAATCAGTATAGTACATTTACACAAATCATTCAGGCTTTTTAAAATCGGTGTTCATCATTTTCTAAACTTTGTTACTCAATGGAAATATATGAGTATTAGAGAGACGCATGGCTATGACTATAAAAGCGGATTATTTCAGTCCAGTTTCACATGAGCTGAGGTGTGGACTGTTTCACTGAGGGCTCCTGCTCCTCTGTCTCAGTCCACCTGGGATTTGCTTTGTGCAACTTCAAATGCTGAACAAAATTTGAATTTGTTGTTTTTGTGTCTGATATTCTGGCACCACAAGTTCGACATCGCAGCCCTTTTGCACAGTTACAGAAGGGATTTATTTATAATCGCACTATCTGTTGCACCCAGATGAGGATGGGTTCCTTCTGACTCTGGTTCCTCTCAAGGTTTCTTCCTCATATCATCTCAGGGAGTTTTTCCTCACCACCGTCACCTCTGACTCACTCATTAGGGTTAAATTAATAAATTTGAAATTTATTTTTAATGTTTAATTTTTGTTATATGTTTAATTTAATTTGAATCTATTTATTTCTGTAAAGTTGCTTTGTGACAATGTGCATTGTTAAAAGTGCTAAACAAATAAAATAGAATTGAATTGAATGGAATTTTGTTGTTGGAAACAACACGATGTAACATCAGTAATCAGAATTTTCAATATTCCATTTAGCATTGAGTCATGTAAATGATTCAGATTAAGACAACATTCTGATTCCCCAGATTCCGATTCCCGTCCCTGGAATATGCCTTAATCAGAAATGTGTTGCATGAAAACACCTTATTCAGAAAATCCACTGAGAGGAGACATGTGCAGCTCAGTCCGCAAGGGAT
>CM074922.1:201828-211828 GCA_037576815.1 Pangasius larnaudii
ACGCAAAAGTTTTGCGAGCGAAAGCAAAAGCACTGAAGTCTAAGGTTTCGTCCCGTTTCGTCTATATATGGGGGGGGGGGGGGGGGGGGGGGGGGGGGGGGGGGGGGGGGGGGGGTGTAGAGAGTAGGGTGTAGGATGGCGGGTGTAAGGGGGGAGTGTGTGAATCCAACCCCGGGTTAAAGTGGTGTAGTGTGCACTCAGTGTGAGATGAAGTGGCTCACTCCCGAGAGCTTCAATTACTCGTCTTCCTCTCTGTCATTTCTGGCCTTTTTCCAACGTTTAGTCAGCCGCAACTTCAAACAGCGGCCGAGACACTTAGTCGATGGAAGGTCACGGCGGTTGCTATTGGATACGAGTCAGTTATTGTTAGTCGTTGGCTTCTTTTAGACATTCAGTGTCACACACACACACACATACACACACATACAGTCTGGTCCTACAGTCTGAAAGGTTTTCTAATTCTTTAGCACAGTTTTATGTTCAGGTCTAGAAAGTCACAAAAGTATTGAATTAAAGGCGCTCATTTTCAGTCCCGCAAGTCAGAAAAAAAGAGTATTCTGTTCCAGTGTATTTTGTCCTCAGGGTTCTCCTCTCAGCCACAGGTTAAGTGTGAGAACTTCAGTCAGCTGTGGTTATAAAGGCATTTTATAAAAATATAAAATACTCTTTTAACATTCCGAAAATCACAAAACATGAACAGTTAAACACACACCGTCTTAGTGTTCCACTCAAGAGGCAGGTAATCTCAGGGTCTCAGGTGATGTCATGTTCTCAGGTAATCTCAGGTTCTCTGGTGATGTCATGTTCTCTGGTGATGTCATGTTCTCAGGTAATCTCAGGTTCTCAGTAATTACTGTGTGTTTTGTGCAAAACAGCATGAGGAAAACTCATTTCTTAATCCTTCTTATTTTGGCCGAACTTGAAGGCAGCAGTGTGTTTATCCTTTTATCTCATAATTCTGTTCACCTTATGGGATTTTTATGAACGTTTGAAAAACAAATTGCAATTTTAAGCTCCAAAACATTTAATTAAAGTGAATTTATGTGACTGCTTTCATTGAAACAGATACACAGAGCCAAAATGAGGAACCTTAAAAAATTAACTGCCTTCTGAAAGGCGTGAAAACGCTGGCCAGAAACGCCGTCTACTCCGTCTTCTGCCTCGTGTCGCTAATGACTCATGCCTCATTCCCACTTTTACACCACCTCACACAAACCTCTGCAGTGTTCCCCAACTTTCACTTAGGACCCTGGAGACACCAGGAGGCCTCTTGAATATACAGGAGTTTATTATTATTTTAATGAATTAAATTTTTTATAAATTTTTTAATGACTTCAGGGTTTAGAAAGTTGGAGATGTTTCTTGGGAGGATCATGATGAAGTGCGTGTGTCTTTGGAAATGAAAAGTAAAAAAAGGCAGAAGGAGATAAACATTCATAATACCAGTAACAAATGAATGCTAACTAGCTGAATTGAGTCTTTTGGTATATTTTCACTGTGTTGCAGTTTAAAAAAAAAGCTCGGTTCTGATTAGTGTTTATCTTAAAGCATTTGTTTAACTCACGATGCCAGCTAGCTCTTAGCCTACTGGTCGCTGGAATAATAGCCTACATTAAACATCTCTTTTCTTTCAGGGAACAACTAAATGCATTTCCCCCTTTGACTACCAACTTATCTAGCTAGCTAGCACACAATCACATGCTAATCTCAGAAGAATATATAGATTCTTGCTGTGTAGAGGATACAGAAACTATTCATGGAATATACAGAGCATATTTTTAGCTTTCCTGTGATGAAGTATTGTAAGTAAGTCACTTTGGGCTTCTAAATGTTCAGAAATGACACTCGATGAAATGTTCTGAAATCATGCGATATACTGACATGCGATACACTGCGTTATATCAGTTATTGAGAAAGATGCTCAGTTCACAGGATACAGAAAATCAGATATCTTTTGCACTTTTCTGGCCATAACCTTCAGGATCTTGAAGGCTGCGGTCTGATTGGTTCTCCTCACTCAACCGAATCATGAACTCAGAAACATGATGAATTTTTGGAACAAAATACAGAAACCAGACTGAAAAATGTTCACAGAATCTCGTCATTAATAATGATTAAAGAGTTTCATGTTAAAGCAGTTAGTGGCGAGTGAATGAGATAACGTCATGTTCACTAGCAGGCTATGAGAAAAGGTCTGTGATTAGTCATCTTTCTGTGAAAGTAGATGTCTCAGGCATGTTTATTGACGAACCGTTTGAGACTAATTGCACGTAGAGAACCTGATTGAATAAAGTATTTATCTCCAGGACAGTACCTGCTGTAGGATGTTGTTCATAAAGGAAGGTTTATCCCTCATTATAACAGCATGCTTAATCAACCTGCACCATCAGGCTCTCCTTCTCGTCCTTCTTCTGCTAACAGGCTCCCCATGAGGACAGCGTGATGTGACCCGTACTGACTACATGTTTCAGAGACTCTTCCAAAGCGTCCATCATTTCACAGACGAGTGAACACGGCGTGTGGTGGTGCTGGGCAAAAAAACGCTTCCCAACACAAGAGGCAACATCTGGCTGTAAAATCACAGAGACGTCTATCCACATGGGAACAAAACGCTCAGCCTCACCTCCAGCTCATCCAGAAATATGAAGCAATTTCAGCTGGAATTTTAGGTTTAAATGCATCAAAAGTGTTTTCTGGGATGATCCTGAGAGAAATATGTAACTTTCCTGCTGTTCTTCAAAAATCAATTAGCATGTTAGGCTTGCAATCCAAAATATTAAATATTCAGAAATCTCAATTTTCTATGGCTCTGGTTTAAAGGAAAGATGTGCGTTTAGCACAAATCAGCCGAGATGTGAACTTAGCTATAAGGTTAATCTGGCTAACGTAAGTTTGTTACCCAAAATATTATCTATAAATTTTCAACTAAATCTTTATATTCACTTTATTAAACTCATTGATCTATTTAATAGAAATAGAAGCAGTAATATTTAACTTATTTACACATTTAAGATTATTTCCTGCTTTCTGCTATTCTACCGTTATTCTTTGGGAGGAGGAGCCTAAGGAGCAGACCAAAACCTAACTACACTTAGGGAAATTAGTTGTGGTTGTCCAAGATGGCGCTCTCCATAAATAACGTTGCAGTGTTGAGCTACATGGAGAGATTTAGATCACATTCGCAGGACAGCTGATAAAAAAACAACAAAACTTTGACTAAATGGTGAAAGAGCAGCTCCTAAGTGCGGCTTGCGCTAAATCTTCCAGTAATGCAGCTTAGCCACTGCATTAGTATGAAATAATGGAGATTTACAAAATGTTCATTAAATTAAAACAAAGAAGTGATTTAAACTTGACAGCGTAGTCTGTATATGAAATCACAGGAACTCATCGACATTCAAAGCCGATGACTCGAGGCTCACATTAGAGTCTCCTTATACACAAATTTTCACAAACGTAGTTTTTACACGATTTTCATGAACACCAAATTTCCCTCTCCTGTGAATGATTTACGGATACATGAGTTCATATCCTGCATGAAAATTGAAGCCCATTCTCTTAAGAGGAAGTAATGAGAGAAAGGTCTGTGACTTTTGATATTTTTATTGAAGAGAGTTCTTCACAAACGTCCCACTGAGTCGATGAGCTTTAAGAAAATGGCGCTCTAGTCTCTGAAATCCGAATGCTCTTTTTCATTGCGACCTTCTTGCACTTTTTTATGGAAACCAAACCTGGCAAAGTCAGACCCTTAAAGTCGGTAAAGTGTAGTGATCGCTCGCTCGCTCCGCAGCACGAGTGACATTTAGATAAAGGTGAAGAGAAAAAACACCCGGCTGTGGCAGAGACGCCCTTTACTGTCTCTCAAAGTCAAATTACAGCTCAGCATCTGACATTTCCATTGTACCGACACAGCACTGCTTTATTCACCTCATTAGTCCATTAGGTACATCAATGATTCCACTCATACGACCAACAGAGAGAGAGAGAGAGAGAGAGAGAGAGAGATGGAAGGAAGAGAGACCTTAAGGACCTTCTCAAAGACCTGTGAAGAAGAGAAATGACAAGAAGCAAAACTTCTTCCCCTGAGAGCAATTCAAAAAGAACAAAGGATAAAAAAATGTTTGGAAAAAAGACTGAGAGAGGAATGAAAGGAATGAGATAGACATGAGGAAGAAAACGAGTTTGAGAGTGGATGTAGAAGGAAAAGGAAAGAAAGCACATGCTAATCAGTAAGTATGAAATATAAAGAAAGAATGTAAGAAGAAGGAGGAACAGAAAAGACATGAGACAAAACTGTTTGCGAAAGAAAATAAATTGTCATCTTTAAAAAAGTTTTAATTGCGCCGAGTCTCCAGGTTTTCAAATCTGTTAATTATCCATCACTCATGACGCGGGTCAGGAAATGGATCTAAAAATAAATAAAATACAATTAATCACAATCAGGGCCTTAATAAGATAAAACCTGATCAGTGAGGAGGAAGCTGAAGTCGATAAACATCCCAGTTTCCTAATTACACACTTTATTTAATTCACGTTTCCAAATCAGCTGTATGAGAAGTTGCTACAGAAGTTGTGTTTTTGTGATCAGACTAAAATTAAACTTTTTTATTCATAAACTCCAGCAGCATGTCAGGTGTAAAAAATCTCCTGCACAATCTGGAGGTGGATCAGTGACGAGCTCAAGGGCATGAATTCTGCTGAACAGCAGGATATTTCAGCTCACATCCTGGTTGCCTCTGCCACAAGGTTACCACTTGGGCCTTGATGGACATTTCACCCCATTTTTCTGCCCAGTTTAGTCTTGGCCAGTTCCACCAGTCAGCTGTACTCTGAGACACGTGAAGAAATCTGCATCTTTCAGAACCGCTGCTCATACTGCGTCACAGTGCGGCGTAACACACACTCAGAGGAAAGCGCTATCCACCCTCTTCCACATACATGAGCTCACAGACGCCTATGAGTACCTGGTGTCAGTGTGATTGACAGGCGAGAGAGTGAGAGTGAGAGTATGCCCCTCCCACCCTGAAAGCGCAAGACATCTGTGACACTTGAATGATTCGAACAATAGAGAATGTGTTTCTGTTGGGCCACTCAGGAGCCTCACAGAAACGCTGCAGGACATGAAATGGCCATCTTAGTCTCTTAGTCTCTGGACATGGAGGCTTCCTCCATACCAGTGTTTGTTGTATATATGCCATAGGTCATGCCTCACACACACACACACACACACACACACACACACACACACACACACACACACACACACACACAGGGATTAGTACTGATATTCCTCTACACTGTGTGTCTGGTGAATAGCGAGTTACAGATCAGGAGAGATGCTCAGCTCTTGGTTCTCAGTGTGTGTCGGTGTGTGTTGAGCTGAACGCAGTGTGCTGTAACTCTACTGTACATTCACACTGCTGCACTATTTATATCTCTCACTGAAATATCACTCGCTCCCATTCAGCTCAGCACTGAAATATCAAACCGTGAGATGAGATCCAGAGTTCAGAGCTTCCTGCAGGCCTGAACCAGCTAAAAGACACAAATTCTGCCTCTCTCTCTGTCTCTCTGTCTTACTGTCTCACTCTGTCTTACTGTCTCGCTCTCTCTGTCTCTCTGTCTCACTGTCTCTCTCTGTCTTACTGTCTCGCTCTCTCTGTCTCTCTGTCTCTCTCTGTCTTACTGTCTCGCTCTCTCTGTCTCTCTGTCTCTCTCTCTCTATCTCACTCTGTCTCACTGTCTCTCTCTCTCTGTATCGCTTACTCTGTCTCACTGTCTCTCTCTCTCTATATATATATATATTAGCTATAGTATATATAGCTAATGCTTGAACATACAACGAGGAACACAAACGGCTGTAGATCAGTAAAAAGACCTAAGTAATGGACATCAATCACTGACCATGGAACAGAAAGGGGCGGGGCTTGTAGAGACAGTTTAAATCCGGTTTTCTTTTGTGTGATTTCCATGTCAGATGAAGATAGACATGTGATTAAAGAAACATTGACTACATTCTGCTTACGTCATGATAAACAGACAAAGAGAAATGAGCCATCGGGTTAATAGTAGCAGGATGAGATTGGAGGTATTCGTGCCGATGACAACATGAACGTCCATTCAAACATAAACATTTCATTTCATTGGTGGATTTTAGACGTCTGTCATAGCAGGGCTCAGAAATTCACTCCCACTGACACGACATTGTACTCGACTGTGTTTGGTCTCAGTGGCGCTAAACATGATGTTTTCACTCATCTCATCCCTTTCACAGTGCGATTTTTCTCTCTGACAGCAAAATCAGGCAGAAAACCTTCCAGGGCAAAGTCAATGTTCTTTACATCACAAACATTTTCACCATCAAGTACAAAGCGCTTAGTTTTTCTTCTCCTGTTCTTTAGGAGAATAAAAAAGAAATAAGATCTTTCATCTTATTAAAGCAGAAGGTGAAATTTCATTACCCGTTCCTCCAGGATCATGATTTGTTTCTGTGACAGAAACTTCTAATATCATGGACTCTGTTTTCTACATCTTCAGCGCTGCTCTGTGACATATTGCTATTTTTATGACAGAACAAGGTGTGTTTTGTCATCTGTAGCTCCTGCATTATGAGATCCTGACACACAGAAATGGCAGTGAGGCTGTGTGAGACAGAGTGTCTGTAATTTCATTAAAAAGTGCGACCTTGCTGTAGAAGGACTGCGTCTATTGAACCCAGCACAATCTGTTTAGTGTCATTGGCCATTGGATCTCGTATTAGATATTATATACAGCACTTTTTAAATGTCTGGGGTTCATATAGTAGTTTTTAATCTGGCTAAAAACCAATAGCTCAGTGCCATTACAGACTTAAAGTATTTTAATTAACCCTCTCTAAATACGGCTGTTTAATGGAGCGATTATTCAAGTGGCCTTTAAATAACGAGTGAATAAAGTGTGCAAGTTCATTCATACTGAAATCAGCACTTACGTGTGAGTGTGTGACCTTTCTTTATGTACTTCACACACACACTCACATACTCACACACACACACACACACACACACACACACACACACACACAGAGTTAATAACGAGGTGAAGTGGTTGAGAAATCAGACTCTTATTTTACACCTGCATACATTAATGAAGGACTTGTGCAAGCTGCTTCATTTTTACCAACAGTGAAGCAACACAAAGACACAACCAAATAATAATAATAATAATAATAATAATAATAATAATAATAATGAAACTGTTAGAGAAATTTGCAAAAATCTAAAACAAACAGCACGAGACCTGAAATTGTCCTCAGAGACAAATGGAATTAAAATCTACATTTATATCATTTACATAAAAGTAATTTAATATCACAGCATAAACCTTTTGATCATTTTGTGATAATCTGTGAAACTGAACTCATTATTTGTATGTGTTATGTTCTTTTATCACGTTTGAATTAAAGCTGTGCGCTCAGCAGTGTGTGTGTAAATGGTTAATTAAATATATCATTGGGTTATTGGTGATTTGGTCTGTCACTGGTTTAGTGGTTATCTCTCGCGGCTCTCGCGCCCACATGACGTGGGTTTGATTCCTGCTCAGGGACGAGATTAAGAACATGAGAAAAGCTCCATTAATAGGAAACCCCACTGCTGCTGAGCTACATGAAATGAAGCGTCACTGACGTTATGACCTTTACCCTCATACAGACCATGCTGATGGAGCTCCACCTACATCACCTCTTCAGATTAATGGCAGGCTGTGATCACTCAGGATCCTCAAGGCCAGGTTATCTCTGCACTCTTTAGCTTAATAGCATAGCAGTGTTTGAAGTTTTCTCTGCCCAGGAGCTTATCATTGCTGACCAGAGCCTTGTACATCACCAGTCCCAAGTGCTGGTCCTGCAGAACCTCGTGTTCTGCGCATGTGAATGTTCTCCTGCTCTAACGCACCTGCGGTTCTTTAGCTGAAGTGGGCAGGAGAACATGAACACATCTTCCATTTCTGGATGAGAGTACGCTGTGTGGGTTTTTTCTGTCAAGTGATTGTCTGTCCCTGTGTTCCTCTGTCCTTCCCTCTGTTCCTCTGTCTGTCTGTCCCTCTCTTCCTCTGTTCCTCTGTCTGTCCTTCCCTCTGTTCCTCTGTCTGTCTGTCCCTCTGTTCCTCTGTTCCTCTGTCTGTCCTTCCCTCTGTTCCTCTGTCTGTCTGTCCCTCTGTTCCTCTGTTTGTCCCTCTGTCCCTCTGTCTGTCTGTCTGTCCCTCTGTTCCTCTGTCTGTCTGTCTGTCCCTCTGTTCCTCTGTCTGTCTGTCCCTCTGTTCCTCTGTCTGTCTGTCTGTCCCTCTGTTCCTCTGTCTTTCCCTCTGTCTGTCCCTCTGTTCCTCTGTCTGTCTGTCCCTCTGTTCCTCTGTTTGTCCCTCTGTCCCTCTGTTCCTCTGTCTGTTTTTCTGTCTGTGTTTCACTTTTTATTGCTTTTTTTCAATATTTTTCAATATTTTGGGTTGTTCATCAGATATGTCTAAAAACTCCAGATATGGGCATGAGAGGTGGATTTCTCCTGGACCCTGATCCTTCACGTGTGCTGTTTGTGTCTGTGTCTTGTGTTCTCTCACCATGGTCTGAGAGCAGCGTCTGATCAGTTTCAGCCTGTTTCTTGAATTTCCCCTACGGGGGATCAATAAAGGTGCATCTTATCTTACTTTCATCAATGGTGGTAGACTTCACTCTGCTCTGCTCCTTTAGCTCTCTGTTTGTACAGGACAGGGGTTCTCCAGGAACAGGGTTGGAAACCTGTGTTGTAGATTATTAGATGACACACATCCTCTTGTCATCACATGATCCTAAATGAGGACGGATCCTGAAGCATTGTGGTGTAATTCCACAGAGGTCCAACTACAAGTGTGAGACTGAGCCTCTGCTATGAAAAATGATGACACACAAAAACGTAGCCCCAGTGGAGGAGTTTAAGTAGCTTTGGGTTTTATTAATGAGTGCTGGGAGTGAGGAGCGAGCAGGTTAGCAACAGAGGCAGCAGTAGACAGCAGTGTGGTGGCTGTGAGGATGGAGATGAGCTTTAGCATGAAGTTTTCAGTTCATGAGCCTGTCTATCTGAAAATATCTCCACATTCACATTACAAGCTTCTGATTTTTCACATTTGTAATCATGATTGAGATAGATCTGTGTTTGATGTGAACACACATTTCCTCCAAAAGGCTCTGCATGTGAAAGTCCACTTATTGAGTAGTTGTTTGGAAAACTACTTGGTTTCAGTTCCTTCCAGTTTTACTTGAGTCAATTCTCCAAAAATCTATAAATGACTGTAAATTTCATGTCCTTCCAGTGAATATAGTCACTGCTGTCACAGTGAGGCTGGATTATGACATTGATATCACATATAGGATAAGAATCTGATTTGAAAAAAAAAAAAAAATCAGTATCATGATAAATTATGTCATAATGCACTTTTCTGAGATATCATGACTATAGTGTGATCTTTTACTTAAATTTATTTTTCTTATAATTATGAACTGACTGGCAGCTTATTTGATGTCAAAATTTGTATTTAATCTTTAAAATTGTAAAATGTAAAAAATTTTTAATTATGTTCTCATATTCTCATATTTTTGTCTTATTGCCCAGCCCTAGCGTGAACGTGTCCCGATATCTCGGACATGTGGAGCTCTGCTGCGTGCTCCAGGTCAGACAGTGAGCGGAATCTGATGAGGAGGATCTCAGGGAGGTGCAGCAGGAGCATCCAGGTGAGACGAGGGCCCGGGGTCGGCCAGAGGGATTATATCTCCTGTCTGCCTCGGAGAGCCTCAGGGTTCCCCAGGAGGAGCTAGAACACAGTTATGAGCAGTTCTCTTCTCTCGCTCCGCCTGTTCTCACTCAGACCTGCGACAGGACCGAGAGACGAGGAAAGAGCTCATTTATTTTCTGGAAGGATGTTGGCAGAATTTTCTTACCGTGTGTCACAAATAACGTAATTCAAATGCACACCGTGCAACACACACACTCCTGTC
>CM074922.1:223190-238190 GCA_037576815.1 Pangasius larnaudii
TATATTATATTATATTATATTATATTATATTATATTATATTATATTATATTATATTATATTATATTATATTATATAGTGTTTTATGAAAGCACACTTCAGTATTTCAGAGCTGTGGGTTTTAACAGTAAGAGATAAGCATCGTTCTGTCAGAGGAGAATAAAACAAGATGAAAAGCCTCCATCTGTCTGAGAGGAAGGAGCAGCTGAGCTCTGTGTGTGTGTGTGTGTGTGTGTGTGTGTGTGTGTGTGTGTGAGAGACACTTGGCTAAGTGTGTGTGAAGGCCTAAGTACGATTATTGAACTTTAAATTCATGAGAAAAGTAAATCTGATGCATGTTCCTGGGGGATTTTCTCCACATTAAAGGTGTGAGTGTGCTGCGTGATGTAAAAGCTCCTCACCTGAAGCCATCGCCTTAAAAATGCTGCTTTTTACTGAAGAAATATAAAAGAAATATTTATTTTCCAGATCGTTATTGTTGCCAGTTCCGAGTCACCCACTCCTTCCTCCTGTTTCACGGCTCATACAGACATATTCACTAATGTTAATTTTGTTGAAATACAAATGTAATTAAACAAACCTATAGTTTATTTCATATTAAAATGGACATCTGGCACAAGTGATAAAGAAGGCAGGGGTGCCAATATTTTAGTCTAACCGAGAGAATAGTGCACACTTTTTCAGATGACTTTAAAATGCAACAAAAATACATGTTTATGTAAAATTCACATTTTCACTATCTTTACATTTCCAAAGACAAAAACATGTGAATGTTTAAGATCCACATTTCGAAATCCGTTAAAACTTTTGATCTAAAATAAACCTGCAGACTGAACTGCGTTAAACTTCTGAATAAATGCGTCATAGCGGAATTATTCATTTCAAATTACATATAAAAATACAAGTCAAATTATATATAAACTACGCAGGGTCTAGTGCACTACACAGGGTCTGGTGCACTACACAGGGTCTGGTGCACTACACAGGGTCTAGTGCACTACACAGGGTCTGGTGCACTACACAGGGTCTGGTGCACTATACAGGGTCTAGTGCACTACACAGGGTCTGGTGCACTACACAGGGTCATTGTAGTGAGCACACACACATACACACACATAGTAAACAGGACGTCATGTGTGATGAAGATGAAGATGAAGATGGTGGATGTTTCTGTAACATTGAGCTGAAGATTAGCGACTGATATCACATTACTGATTTATTTTCTACTTAATAATAATAATAATAATAATAATAATAATAATAATCTGTGCTGACATTGTGTAATGACAGTGAAAGCAGGAAGTTGCTCATGTGTCTGTTCAGCACCTGGTTATTAAGCGTCGTAGAGAAGGCGCAGGAACCTGGAGCTCGCCAGCAGATCGTCTCAGTGCTTCTTCTCCTTCGCTTCAGGTTTGCACTCTGCAGGAGCCGCGGCTCTGTTCCAACACGCAGCCGAAATGTCTCCCAGTTACAGAGGAAAATAGTGGGATCTTTTTAATGGGAAAGCGACAGGTGAGATGTGTGAGGCGTTTTCTTCTTTTTACTGGAAAGATGTGACCATTTTCAGTCATGTCTGTGAGAAACACAGCTCTGGAGCTCTGACAAAGACAATTAACCATCTGACTCGCTTTCTCAGAGAATTCATAAATATATCATGTCTATCGTTCAGAGTTTTCTGGCTGGACGTGAGGTGCAGTTTACTCGACTGAGGAGGAGAACTGATTCACTGAGTCGCTGATTCACTGAGTCGCTGAGTCTCTGAGTCGCTGATTCACTGAGTCGCTGAGTCTCTGAGTCGCTGATTCACTGAGTCGCTGATTCACTGAGTCACTGAGTCGCTGAGTCGCAGATTCACTGAGTCGCTGATTCACTGAGTCGCTAATTCACTGAGTCACTGATTCACTGAGTCACTGATTCACTGAGTCGCTGAGTCACAGATTCACTGAGTCGCTGAGACGCTGAGTGGCTGATTCACTGAGTCACTGATTCACTGATTCACTGAGTCGCTGATTCACTGATTCGCTGAGACGCCGAGTCGCTGATTCACTGAGTCGCTGAGACGCTGAGTCGCTGATTCACTGAGTCGATGATTCACTGATTCGCTGAGACGCCGAGTCGCTGATTCATTAGCACAGGTTGATCTGAAGTTCTAGCTGAGTGTGTTTGCTTTAACTCTTTGTTAACTGTTAAATTCTGGACTCTGATTGGTCAGAAGGTGTGTGTACAACACAGATGTGTAGAGATCGTTATTCTTCAGCGTGTGCTCCAGCGTTAGCTAAAACACATGCGTCTCCATGTGAACATCTGACCTGATAGCTTTCTTGATGCTGATGTTTGGATCATGTGCCAGGAAACATAACATGCTTTTAACACTTTTAACATGGTGTCGCTAAGACGATATCTAAAATAACCGCTTCACAGAACATCGTACATGAACTCGTTGTTATTGTAACTCGTGCAGTTTCCTGCAATATGTTTATGTTGCATTAAATTATACACCTTTCTGTGTTTAAGAGTTTAAGAGATTAAGGTCCCTTTAATAAAAAAGGACCATCTCATGAAATCATATAAATTATATGAATTGAAACAAAAGCATGCTGTGGTTAGATTTCATATGATTTCATTTGAATAAAGTTCAAAGTAGTTGAAACAGAACTAACAGTAATCTTCATAGCTTTTCATAAAAGTTATAACTTTGCAAATGTGTGAGAAAAAAAGTAAGAAAGAAAGAAAGAAAGAAAGAAAATAAAAAAGAAAGAAGGAAAGAAAGCATCCAGCTTTGACCTCTGACGCTTTTAATTGTCGGCACTTTTACTGAAGCATCACTTCAGTGCTTCTACTTTTAGCCGAGCACAAATTTACCACTTAAATAAAAGCACTATTTTTCAGTTGTTGTTCCTCTCCTGTTCACCGGCGTGACCCGACTCTCCTACACATGTTAAATATATTTTTTGGAACATGGCTGCTGTTGAACTTTTCATCGATGGAGTGGATGAAGTGCTGCAGTGTTCTACACAGACTCCTCTACTCTCAGAGCTCCTCGTACCGACTCGCTGACGGAAAATAAAGTTTTAAAAAGTGCAGATTTATGATTTGATGAAAGCGTGACAGTAAACTCCTCCCACACACACGTCCGGTGGTGGAGCGATCACCACCTTCACCCGGCGCTCAGTGCTGATAAACTGATGGAAATGAAGCGGTGCACTGATTCATTCTCCATTTCTGCGCCGTGTGTTTACGTGATGAACGGCTGCAGGTCGCTGCTTGTTGAAGTGTTGAACATTAATTTCTCTCTCGTGGCCCAAATCTCAATCTTACACACGTTTACTTAGTGACGGAAAAGAGCGAAAAAATGTTTACTAACTCCACAGATCTGGCACCTTAAAGGCTTCTTCAGTGTGTTCTTTTGGGAAAACCATTAAGAGTTTAATACAGAACCCGGTTCTAAGCAGAACTCCTGCAGGAAGCGAAGATCTCCATATAAAGAACCTTTAAGGAACTGCAGCTCTGTGCACGAATCATCTGCTGTGATTTACTGTGGAATAAAAGGAGAAGTCGATGATGTCACAGTTTCAGTTTCACCAGATCAATGGAGGGGAAAGTGGGCGGGGCCATGTGATGTCACTCTTTAAATTGAACTGAGAATAACAACCAATAGCAGCGAGGGGGCGTGACTCAGGACAGGAAAGTTTATGTATTTAATTTAGTCTCCCTGTGAACATCGGTTTATTATAATAAATACATTTTAAATTTGATTAGCTGTTTTGATGCTAACTAGCTTAACATATGACAGAAAGACTGTGGAAAGATGGCCTCGCACTAGCTAGGCCGTAACCATGGCAACCAGCCCTAAAACCAAGTTAAGAATGCACACGGTGTACAGTGATTTCAGTGATATAAAGTGAACAAATAGATTTATTAATAATTTATTAAGCAGTTAATAAGAAAGTTATTGATTAGCTGTAATTGATATCTTAGTCAAATATTCATTAAGACTTAATTACTGCTGAATAATAGATTAAATATTACTAATGAGGCAGTAAATCACGGTTAGTTTATTAATAATGAATAGTTTATATTCTCACTAATCGTTATTGCAGTGACACGGCAGTGAACTGAGGTTCACTCAGATAAAGACGCTAATCTGACTGTGACGTGACCACTTCTCCTGTCCTGCTAATTAACCTAACGATGTGCTAATTAAGCTCCTGATCCATACGCACACGTGAAACGTAAAGACGGAGCTGAGTGCAGAGACAGGACGGAGGAGGTGGAGGTGAGCTCTCAGGAAAACGGAGTAAAAATGCGGCTACAGATCAATGGGTTAATTAGCAGATCATTACGCTAATTAACACGGTTAACGTTTAGGTGCTGCTTCACCACGTTACTGTTTTAAACAAACATCGGAATTATTTCAGTGAAATGAAGAGCAGCTTTTCTGAGATGATCAACTGACAACAAATCTGCAGTCTCACTGATCACGTATTACACGATGCTTAGAGACGAGTCTGAAAATTCTGTTTAATCAGAAAATTAGCAGCAGAATAATCGTTAATCATCAACCAATTATCAGTCAATTATAATAATTAATAATTATAACTTTTTACTAACATTATTCATATCATTAGCTTATATAATAATGTATATATGATTATAGTTTCCAGTTAAAGGGTGAAAAGTGTGTTTCCACTGAAACAACTGACAGCTGATGATGTCATAGTGGGCGTTACAGCAGCCGACCAATCAGCAGCTTCACTTTAACTCACACACTCACTTTCTTCCCTCCATCTTTCTTTCTTTCTTTCTTTCTTTCTTTCTTTCTTTCTTTCTTTCTTTCTTTCTTTCTTTCAGATTAAAGTGTGAAACGTTCTCACTGACGGAATGTTGGAGAATTTTAATTCATAATGATGATGTCATAATGACATTACAGCAGCCGACCAATCAGCAGCCTCACATCAACTTTTATACAATGAATTTTTTCCTTCTTTCTGTAATATTTTTATTTTTTTTTTAAATTGTTCGTCTCTTTTAATCCATCCGTCACTTTCAGCTGGCTGCGAGTGTTCAGGTGGTGCACATGTCGATATGTAAATATGAAATATTTCTGTCATTAACGTTCTGTAGTTCATTAAAGCGTTATTTCCAGGTGTGTAGCCGGAGATAAGCGACTCGTTTTTTTCAGAAAGAAAGTTTCTTTATCGTGTAGTTCCACGCCGAGAGTGATGTCTGTGAGCGCGCTGAGAGAAACTCTAATCGAGGTGAAGAAAGACAAGAAGGAGAAAAGTCCAGAAAACATTTAAGCAAATTCTTCACAATGCACAGAGTCTCTTATTGATCGAGATGAGAATAATTTTCCTGAAAAGATCACGACCTCTTTCTTCACAGCGCTGCGTAAACACACCTCTGTGGAGTCGTAAAGAGAAAATATAACGCTCATTAAATACAGAATAATACACAAGTCACGCACACGGAGACGAGGCTGCGAGAGACGAGGCTGCGAGAGACTCAACGCCGGGGCTGATGGGAAGCGAGCTCGGATGTGGGCGAACGGCGGCTTCCCATTATCCTCGGTAATGGAGGCTCGTGGGCCGCTAATGGTACATTATTCCACCTGACCTTTGACCTTTGACCTGCAGAGAGGAAATGTTAGCAAAGCCATTTGGAATATTCCAGATTCGACTCTTGTTTTCACCCTGAGGGAAAATCAGCGTCTGTGAAATGTTTGTTGTTAAAGCTGCAGTTGTTCCCCGTGCGATAATCGGCAGAAGCAACGTTAATAATAAATGATGATGTCATTTCCTGTACCACTGTGGAACTTTATTTAATTAAAGGAAGAATTTCGCTAGAAACGAATTCTACACAATGAGCCAAGTGTGTGAAATTTACGTCCTTATTTTAGCACTGCAGCCATGATGCTAATGTTGCTAACAAATAATGGAGGCTAATGGCCTCCAGTTTAGCATCTCTGATCTTAAATTCCAATTTATACTCATTTCTATTTTATTTAAAAAAATAACTGAAGATTGTAGAACCACACTGAGGATTTTATGTAATAGAACCACACCGACGATTCTAGAACTCCATATACATTACATAACCATTTATAGAACTTATAGAACAGAACTAAATGTTCTAGAGCTACAGTGATGGTTATTGATTATGTGTAATAGAACCAAAGGGAATATACTAGAACCTGGTTTATAGATGATACAGTATAAAACTGAACTGAAGATAGAACCACACAAGAGATGATCAACTTCACTGAGGATTTTGGATTCTAGAACCGCACTGAACATTCTAGAACCGCGCTGAACATTCTAGAACCGCACTGAACATTCTAGAGCCGCACTGAGGACTGTAGACCTGCACTGTGGAACACGATGTAGAAACAGAAATATAAAGGTTTTTTGTAGAACCGCGCGGGACTGAGGTTTAGTGATTGTGGGACTACAGTGACAATTCGAGAACCACAATGAAAACTGTAGAGTTACAGAACCGCACTGAACATTCTAGAGCCACAGTGATGACTGTAGAACCACATTGACAGAACTTTAGAACCATATTAAAGATTTTAGAACCACACTGAGGGTTGTAGAAACAACAACAACAACAACAACAACAACAATATAAAACCGTAGAACGCTGTTTTGTTGTTAAATTCCACATTGTAATATTTGATATTTTATTTAAAGTGACACTCTTGTTGATCAGCTCGTTAACTTCAGAACCCATCAGCAGCACTAACCAGAACATGGAACCTAATGTTACGTACCGTACTGTAACCATGGCAACGACTTCACGTGGCGTACACAGAGGAACATGTTGATCAGGATAATGAAGAAAACGTGCGAACGTGAGTCACGCTAGTGAACCTGCTCACTACTTTTTTTTTTCCACACACAAAATAATAACTCAGAAATGTGCCCTACCTAGGCGCCCTCCTCCTAGGGGTAGTGATAATGCTCGGTAGTGTCCATGCCGCGTGTTGAACGTGGTGAGTGTGTGTTTCCGGCATTTCAGTGAGCAGCAGAAAATTAAAATAAACGACGAGACAAGAGTCTCATTAATACGCTGGCATTAATAAGCGGCAGAGCTTACAGCACAGCGCTATGATTAGCTCTGTTAGCAGCCTGTGTGTGTGTGTGTGTGTGTGTGTGTGTGTGTGTGTGTGTCTTTGTGAGGGTGTGATGCCTGCTGGGATCACACATACACACACACACACACACACACACACACACACACAGGCATGGTGACTGTAGAGATGAGACCCGCTGAATTTACAGCTCTACAGAACGAGACACATTAGTGCTCACACACACACACACACACACACACATACATCACACACACACACACACACACACACACACACACACACACACACTTATTTGGCAGATGCATTTATCAAGTGTGAGAGATGAAACCTGTAAAAGGCAAAGTGATTAGAAGAAATGATTCATAACCCCAATAAAACCTAAGAACCTTAACAAGATGGAGAACGTGTAGAACGTGTGTAATGAGCGTGACGGGTTCTCACGCGGTGAGGGTACGTCACACCGACGGTTCTCCACACACTCTTCTACTTCTGTTAGTGTGTGTGCTTATAACATGTTTATAACATGTTCACACAGGTCCTTTAATGCGTCTCCTGTGTGTGTGTGTTGGCTCTTTAGGCTCGGTTCTCTTTAAGACGGTTCTCTGACTGCTCTACGTTCTAGACAGTTCTTTTCATGCAGTAACGATGTTATGATAAAAACCCCTCAGTGGTTCAGCCGCTGCGGCTCCTGTTAGCGAGTCTCGCGGTCTAACTGACAGAGAACGTCGGCTGCTGTCTGTCTGCGGCGTCTGAGTTGATTTCTGTGATTTAATCACGGCGGAGGAGAAAATGAACTGTTCCTCACGGTGACAGCGAGCAGACGAACTCGCATACGGAGGATTTAAATATCTTACAGCCAGGACTGAGTTTAAAAAACAACAACAACAGGAGGCTAATCCCAAACCACACCCTGCTCACTACACAGTGCACACTTTCTAATAAGGGGTCTTTACAGAACTGAATTCGAGAACCACACCGGGGATTTCAGGGCTACTGATAAATCTCAGACTGCATCAGAACCACAGAGCTGATAAAGCTGGCTTTAAAATTAAAATAAAAACAGGCTCCGTGTCTGAATGTGAATAAACAAATCTGATTCAGATGGAACTGATTCATATTAAACTGATTCAGATGGAACTGATTCAAGTGAAATTGATTCAGATGGAACTGATTCATATTAAACTGATTCAGATGGAACTGATTCATATTAAACTGATTCAGATTAAATTGATTCAGATGGTCTAGTGGCTGCTGTTTGTGAAACACGACAGAGTAAAGAGATGAAATTAATAATTCTTCTGTGAGCTCGTGTAATTGTTTGATTTATGGCCAGTCATATGCAGCATGCAAACTGCTAATGACTGCAGCTGTGAGCTAAACATTAGCGAAACATGAGTTCTGTGTCCCAAACACACACGAGTCAGTTACAAATGTTCACTGGGAAAAGTGGTTGTCATGGAGAAAACGCTGTGGTTTGGGACGGTGCACACCGGTACTGGGCTTGTAGGGGAGTAACTAGCTAATAGGCTAATTAGCAGTTAGCGTATGATATTAGCGCTAAATCCTGAAAGAAGATACAGAGACACTGAACATGTGAATCTGCAGTAGATGTAGGACTAGGAACAGTAATTACACCTCTGATGGAGGGTGCCTAGCTAGGCAGCATGTGTGGGCAGCAGTTGAGCTCCAATAAGTTTAACTTTTTCTAAATGTGCCGATTCCAGCAAATTCCAGCGTTTGGGATGGAGCCAGAATGTGGAAATGTCATTTTGACTCCTTTAGTGTCTTCTGTATTGTGTGTGTGTGTGTGTGTGTGTGTGTGTGTGTGTTGGCCTTTAAAAGTGTGTGAACTGAACTGTGTTAATGCTCTCGAGCTTCTATTTCAGGAAAAATAACAGAATTAACATTGATTAATTAACAGTGTTTCCTTGTTAACATCCTGCACATTATTAATACCTGACATCATCAACCAACACAATCAGCTGCATGCAGCTGCTGCACCTCTGTGTGTGTGTGTGTGTGTGTGTGTGTGTGTGTGTGTGCGTGTGTGTGTGTGTGTGTTTGTGTGTTTCTATTAATTATAGCTCTGTCTATACTCTAATCAGAAGTGTGAGCTAAAAACATTCAGTCACAAGCTGCATCCCGAACCACATGCTAGTGTGCTATATAGTGGGATTTATCATTAGTGTTTAACCAAGTTTTTAAACACTATAATTCTTTCTTTCTGTTAGCTAAACCTTTATTCTTCCTTTTTAATGTATCTCTCCTCTCCTCTCCTCTCCTCTCCTCTCCTCTCTCTCCTCTCCTCTCCTCTCCTCTCCTCTCTCTTCTCTCTCCTCTCCTCTCCTCTCTTCTCTCTCCTCTCTCTTCTCTCTCCTCTCCTCTCCTCTCCTCTCCTCTCCTCTCTCTCCTCTCCTCTCTCTCCTCTCCTCTCCTCTCTTCTCCTCTCATAGTTTCTCAGTGTTGATGGACTTCTATCCATTAAACCCCTGCTGACCAGATGGTGAGTTCTTGGCCTTCAGACATGGGCTCTGTTCCAAACCATAATCTCCTGCAATGAATAATAGCCTGTAGCAGACTACAATGCTGTCTGTAGGGTGGTAGCTCACTATGTGATTAACAGGTGCAATTTAGCTGTGGCTGTGTTCCAAACCACCATACTAGTGTACTAAATAGCATGTGTAACACAACTAGAGCACAATGTGCCCAGAGCAAATTACGTGTAGCACACACACACACACACACACACACACACACACACACACACTGTATCAGCCCTGAAGTGTGTGTGAGTGACTGCTAATGTGGCAAGTTCCAGATAAAGAGAAAAAAAAAAAAAACCTACACACAAGTAATCGCCTTCTTTCGGTTCTTAGCCACAACCTGCTTCCCACCTGCTGTATATTTATCCTGTATTCTGCACTTCCTGTTAACACTCCAACCTTTCGGTTCCTCTGTTGTTCTCTGCAGGTCGGTAAGAGCTCGGTTTAGTGTCTCGCTGGAATGGCGCTATTATTCACTTACGCTAATGGAGGGAATAGTGTGTAGAAATAAAAGTGAAGTGAAACAGAGTGAGACATTTCACACCAACGCTCTTATTTACATTTGAGGCTGAAAACCACATTCACACTGTGATTAATCTGAATCTGAACCAAACGCATGTGTAGGTGAAGCAGGTGTGGCGTTCAGCCTCGTTACCATGAATATGGCTACCATCATGAATCACCATTATATTGTTACAGTGTTACAGTATTACAGTGTTACAGTATTACAGTGTTAGAGTGTTACAGCATTACAGTGTTACAGTGTTAGTGTTACAGTATTACAGCGTTACAACATTACAGCGTTACAACATTACAGCGTTACAGTGTTACAGCATTACAGTGTTACAGCGTTACAGTATTACAGTGTCAGTGTTACAGCGTTACAGTGTTACAGCATTACAGCGTTACAGCGTTGCAATGTTACAGCGTTACAGTGTTACAGCATTACAGTGTTACAGCATTACAGTGTTACAGCGTTACAGTGTTACAGTGTTACAGCGTTAGAGTGTTACAGTGTTAGTGTTAGAGTGTTAGTGTTACAGAATTACAGCGTTACAGTGTTACAGCGTTACAGTGTTACAGCGTTACAGTGTTACAGTGTTAGAGTGTTACAGTGTTACAGCATTACAGCGTTACAGTGTTACAGCGTTACAGTGTTACAGCGTTACAGTGTTACAGTGTTACAGTGTTACAGCATTACAGCGTTACAGTGTTACAGCATTACAGTGTTACAGCATTACAGTGTTACAGTGTTACAGCATTACAGCGTTACAGCGTTACAGTGTTACAGTGTTAGGGTGTAACATTATTAATGTAATACAGTAATCCACACAGTGACTCTCCTCCAGAATTTATGAATCTGTGTCCTGGGACTTTACGAGTTAATTTTTCTTTCATGTACGGTGAAATGAATCGCTCGCTGCCCCTCTCCTAATCGTCACATGTGTTGAGCAGATAGAGTGCCGTCTGCTCGTGCCACAGTGACTAATGAGAGACATTAATACGAGGGAACGGAGAGCGCAAAATCCAGATTGTGTTATTAAAACCTGGAGAGCGATGCTGGGGGTGAAAATGAAAATGTGAAACACACGCTGGAGAATTCTGGAAAAACAACATGGCCCACGCAGCGCTGGATATTCCCACCAAACGTCGGATTAATTCTAATGAGCCACAGCAATACTGTTGTGTTTCATATGATTGACATTGTAAAGAAAAGCCATACAAAATAACAGCGGCAAAATAAAAACTCGAATGTTGTCGCGTGTGAGTAGTAAATGGTGGTGTTGAATTCACACATTAAATGGAGCGTGAACTGCGGAAAATATTATAAACATTATTACTGTCATTATGTACTCATACTGAAGGGCATGTGCACTTATGAAATCCCACAATGCACTGCAGTGGGTCAGCTTTGTGTGTTGAGAATTCCCACAATGCACTGCTGTCGGTTAGCGTCCAAGCGGTGAGTGAGTGGCCTAGACAGCTGTACCTGATCATTCTGCTCTGAACCTGTTCTGACAATATAGACATGATTAGAAAGCTGACACAAGCTGTTATGTGTGTGTGTGTGTGTGTATGTATGTGTGTGTGTGTGTATGTGTGTGTGTGTGTATGTGTGTGTGTGTGTTACAAGCGTGTATGTGATAACATCTGTCAGAAAATGATGTGGCAGTGTTACAGCAGGTGTAGTCTCACACACACACACACACACACACACACAAACACACACACACACACAGTCATGGCCAGGAAAAAAAAAACTTTCCCTCCATTAGAGTGTTTTTTTGTAAACAGCGCATCCATCCTTCATCATCTCAGGTGTTTCAGGTGTTTATATTTATGTGGAAGTGTATTTTGTCGCCTGGATGTCGGTTGTGCGTCTGAGCTGCGCTGTTGTAGTCCTGAACCTGTGTAATAAATAAAACAACAATTTTATGAATTTTTATACATTTTATTTAAACGATTAATGCAATACACTACAGGTGAAGTTTTTATTTTTAATTTTTAAAAACAATAGATATCGCAATAAACTTTCATTCTTACATCCCGTTGAGAGGAGTGTGTGTGGGAGAATTACATCCATTTCTGCCAATGAGGCTCTATCTAACTAAATATTTGTAATCTTAATGCAACCAAAATCTACTCTTTGAATGATATTAGAATTAAAATGAAGACACTCTTGAGAGAAAGAGAAACAGCCAAAACGTTCTCTCACTGAATTTACTAAATAATTGCACATCATGCTGTAGGTAAAGAGATGAAAGACAATGTAGTTAAAATCTTTTGTGTTTATATTTTATAAAGTAGATCCTCTTCTGATGGGTCTCAGTTTCCACAGTTTGCCATGAAATAAAAATTCTTGCAGACGGCCATGTTTTTTTTTTTTTGAAGTAAAGAATATTGATTTGTGAATATCTGAATGTACAGTGGAACACACTCTTACAGCACTTCTCTGAATCACATATCCAAAACCAGGACTATCGGTATCCTGGCTGTGTGTGTGTGTGTGTGCGTGTGTGTGTCTGTGTGTGTGTGTGTGTGTGTGTGTGTGTGTGTGTGTGTGTGTTTTTCCTCAGATTTCCTCGTGATGTGTCAGAATGAACTCTAATAAGAACATTTCTGTCAAACACTAGCGTTTGGGACACAGACAGACTTTTCGGTTGGGAAAACCCCTTCTGGTGTTTCAGTACTTTCAGTAAGAACGTAAAGCGGGTCGGGAGAGAAACAGGGTTAATCCGGACCGGTGTGGAGTTCAGAGAGGTGGCGGGGATGAAGCGCAGGGGGAGAGATGTAAAGATGGAGAGAAAAAGGAGATTGATGTGTGTGGGCTAGAGTAATAACTTTAAAGTGGCAGGAGGAGCCCATTATCCATTTGTCTGGGTGAGGAACGCTCTGTCAGGGCGGCTGAAAGGGAATCGGAAATGAACGTCACTTTTCCTTCTCCTTTCTCAGAGAAGCGAGTGTGTTATGACATCTCATCACACCCGGCTCCGATCAGGATATTCAGCTTCCCAGACCGTTTTTAATTTGCTAAGGGATGCTAAAAACGGATGAACAGTTTCCTGCACTTCCTCCTGAGAGAATGCTGCTCAAGAGACAGAGAAAGAGAGAGAGAGAGAGAGAGACAGAGAGATGGGGAGAAGTAAAGAGGAGGGATGGATGAAGCTGGGAGAGGATGGAGGAGGAGGAGGAGGAGGAGTGTAGGAGCCTCTCTGACTAATTATAGCTGATTGCCACTTGAGCATCTTCACTGAGTGACGCCGAAGGAGCAGCAGAACCCTGCCAGAGAACCGTGGGCGAGAGAGAGAGCAAAAGCGAGAGAGAAAGCGAGAGAGAAAGAATGATTGGGAGGCAGGAAGAGAGAGAGACAGAGAAATTTCAGATTTATAAGGGAGACATTGAGAGACAGAGACAGACAGTAAGATAGGGAGAGTGAGACAGAGACTTCAGGGTGACAGGGTGACAAAGACAGTGAGGGACAGACGGAGCCCGGGACAGTGAGAGTGAGACTGCAAGAGTGAGACAGAATTCATATTTATAATACTAGGAAAGACAGACAGTTCGACTGAGACAGGGACAGTGAGAGAATGAGATTGGGAGAGTGAGACATGGAGATGGTTTATAATAGAGAGAGAGAGAGAGAGACTGTGAGAGCGAGATGGAGAGAAAGAGATAGCTTGACTGAGACAGGAAAGTGAGAGCAAGACTGGGAGAGTGATACAAGGAGAGTGAGACAGTTTAATGAGAGACAGACAGCTTGCCTAACATACAGAGAGAATGAGATTGGGAGAGTGAGACAGATAGATGTCTGATTTATAATAGAGAGAGAGAGAGAGAGAGAGAGAGAGAGAGAGAGAGAGAGAGAGAGAGAGAGCACTTGTTTTAGAGAGGGAGAGTGAGACACAGAGCGAGACACAGAGTGAGACAGAGATGTTTCAGATTTGTGTTCTAACAGTTGTGATGTCAATAACACTGATTTCATCTCTGCACTGTGGAAATCCTGTGTGTGTGTGTGTGTGTGTGTGTGTGTGTGTGTAATGAGGGATATTGTTTGCTGCCGTCTGTCACCTAATTAGAGTGACAAGGCCGTGAGGGAGGCGAGTGCGAGTCGATGAGGAGGAGCGCAGTGGAACACGATAAACACAGAGAGACGGCGAGAGAACACGACCTGCTAGAGCCCGGTCATCACACACACACACACACACACACACACACACACACACACACACACACACACACACACACACACGCACACAGTGACAGCTAGACAGCTCTGTACTCCCTCTTAATGAAGCAGCAGCAGCAGCAGCAACACACTCTAAACAGCCGCCTGTTCTGTGTTTGTGTTATCACGCTAATGTTCTGCGGTCTACAGCAGGCCGGTTCTCACGTCACTACTGTTCTCACGTCACTACTGTTCTCACGTCACTACTGTCCTCACGTCACAATTATGTCTCAGCTGAACATGAATTTGTCCATCTAAGAATATCTATCTATCTTTAGCAATTTTGTTACTTTATTCTGGCAGCTACAGAGAATGTTTACACACCCCTGGGTTTTTCACAACTCCTGTGATAAGTCAGTTAGGATATCTACTTAATTTCCATAAAAGGTCATTGCAAAATAAAAGCTAAGACACACACACACACACACATACATTATATATATATATATATATTTCAGCTTTTATTTACTGGGATTTTCATTGGGTTAAAATTTTACATACACTTTGTTAGTATTTGGAGGCTTTACCCTTTAATCGCTTGAACTTGAATCAAACTTCCCGTCCTTTTCCAGCAAAACACCTCCACAACGTGGTACCTGATGCCTCCAAATCCTTCACCAGTTCCTTTGTTGTTGTT
>CM074922.1:293747-304338 GCA_037576815.1 Pangasius larnaudii
TATATTATATTATATTATATTATATTATATTATATTATATTATATTATATTACATTATATTATATTATATTATATTACATTACATTACATTATATTATATTTTTGTCACATTATACAATGAGGCTAAAACACCACAGAGAGATTTAACATAAATTATTTAAGATTTGGTAAAGAAATATCTCATCTGGATAGAATAAGAACACAATTTAGATACATTTTTAAAGAAAAAAATGCATTTATTCCTTCTTCAACAAATATTGTGCAGTATGACACAGGAAATATAATATGTTAAGAAGAAAAAAACACCAATAAATAAATAAATAAATAAATAAATAAATAAATAAATAAAAGATGACAATCTAATATTAAACATTTTCTGTTAAATGAATCCAGAGAATTAATCCTGAAACAGAGGATAAAATTTAATGCTATGATTAATATTACTGAAGGAGAGCACAGAAGTATAATTCCTCACACTTCTCTTTGTTCTTCTTTTTCTTCATCTTTTTTCATGACTTTCATTTCCCCGCCAGATGGGAACCCAGCGTCTGACCTCAGAGTCGGAAAAATCCATCTGAACATCCCTCTGACTCGTAATTTCCACCCGGAATGTCGTTGGAATTCGGTGATATTGTTCCAACATGTAAAAAGAAAAGTGTTTTGTGACTTTATTGAGCTCTTCAGCTTAATATCTGTAAATATTTCATCACTGATGATGAAATACAGGAGAATATGTGGAGAATATGTGGAGAATTGATTCAGTGGGTTAACAGTGACGTCTGTAGCCTTCATCATCTACTTTCAGATAAATGAAGTTCTAAGCTGCAGCTCTTCTGGGATGTTATTTAACTTATCGGAGGTGTTTATTTCCACACAGAAGCCGAGTTTCCTCTGAGCCTCCATTTTTCTAGCCTTGAAGGGTTGAGTTTCCGTGAACACGCTGAAGTGAGAAGCAGAAGGTTCTGAGTTAGAAGATGCAGAGATCCCAGTGCACTCTGAGGTGTTTATGGTTCTGGGTTTGGTACTGAATTGACAGCTGATGCGTTAGAGAAGTCGACCAATCAGCAGCTTCGGCCCACATCGCGTCACTGCTCTCACTTTCTCTAAATGTTCATATGTTTATAAAGTTTCGACACCATGGCACTCGGGGAAAGCTTTCATGTGTGTAGCAGGTTTACAACCTCAGGGCTTTTGACACCATTTTGGGCTGCAGATTTTCTGGGCAGGATTTTTACTCAGCATTTTTACAGTTTTTAACAGAAGCCGGATTGTGTGTGACGCCGCCAAATTATAGACTAGAACACAGGATGGATGTGATTATGAGTGTGATTATAATAATGTGGAATAATGTGTGTGTGCTGCAGCTAGCCAGATATTCAGTGTTTATTTGTGTCAGAGTCAAAGCAGGTCTAAAACTATTGTACTGAAAAGTGCAGCTGAATAAAAATGAAGCCTGTATAAAAAATTACAAGCATGAAATGGAGGTGCAAATGCGAAGCAAAGAAATTACACCGAACGCACAGATCTCACCATCGAATCCAAAAATAAACGACTGCTGATGAAATTAAAATGTTCCTGTGCTGAGTTACAAGAAGTGATTTACGTATCATAGGACTATCTTAATAATAATAATAATAATAATCATAATAATCATAATAATAATAATAATAATCATCATAATAATCATAATCATAATTATTATTATTCTATTAGAGATTTCTTTTTTTTTATTCATATAACAGGAAACCGCAACAACACGACTCCATAAAATCATAAACTATAATCTTCATGTGAAAATAAATCATTTAGTCTGATGTTAAAGGCTCACGTGGCGACCAAACGAGCTCAATCACGTCGCTATGCAGGGCGTCGCGAACGTCTCCACACGCGGGGAATTAACACCTTTTAACAAAATGTGACTTTATTTACAGAAGCTCCTCTACGTGATTGTCATTTCTGTGTAAACACACAGGGAGTCGTCTCTCCCACTCACGATGAACTCGTCTTAACACATCTGCTGTTATTAACGCAGCGGCTTCTCCATCGCAACCTCGCAGGGCTGCAGGGGATCCGGAGGACGACGTCACTTCCTGCTTCTTCTCTTACACGCGCTTTTAAAGCACATCTGGAAAAAAACAAGCATAATGTAGACATTTTACTGAAGAGTGTTAATTTCCCTCTCTGTTCACTACACACTATACACACACTATACACACACTATACACACTCTATACACACACTACACACACTATACACACACTATACACACACTATACACACTCTATACACACACTATACACACTCTATACACACACTATACACACTAAACACACTATACTACACACTATACACACTGTACAAACAATACACACACTACACACTATACACACTATACACACTATACTACACACACTATACACACTATACTACCCACTATACACACTATACACACTATACTACACACTAAACACACTATACACACACTATACACACTATACACACTACACACACTATACTACCCACAGCACAGCAAAGAACTGCATCAAACTGCATTAGTAAAGGAATGTATAATAATGAGAATAAAAGGAACAGGAAGTGGAAATATGAGGAAGAGGATTATTACTGCACTTGTACTGAAAGAACAGTAATAAAATAAATCAATTTAATTTCTCTTCTTGAAAAAATGAGTCAAACAGGAATGATCTCATAACTTTAACGTCAGCAGACGAAAATAAAGTCTGCAATGAGTCAAAAAGCCTGAATTTTCCAGGTAAAATGTACACATTGTCTCGTTACCTCAAGTGTAGTGTGTCAGCTGAGACACACAGCGCTATGAAGCTAACAGGTAATGAAAGCTAATAGCCACCAGTTTAGCCTTGTCCAGACTGCACTGCAGTTTATTTTGCTAATTATTTCAGCATTAAAGAGACTGAGACGTTTAAGCCGTGGTTCTCTGACATTCCTGAGATTTGAACGTACAACCTTCTGAACCTTGAGTCATAAATGGCGCTAATCTGTAGCACGTTAGCGGAAAGCTTCATCACGAACCATTCAGCTGAGACAAGAACCAGATTTTAAACTCACACTACTTCATCTGAGAAAAACATTTCCAGATCACAAAACCAAACATTACTCGACATTTCCGTTTCCTTTCATTAAAGCCCTCTCCTCCAGCGCACTCTTTTACAGCGAGGAAGAAAAACTCCGACGTTATAAGATCTTATTCCTCTGTGAATATCCGGTGAGAATGTGCAAAAATAAAACACGGTGAGATTCAATCTCCTGCATTATGTGTGCTTTATTCGGGGAATAAAAAAGGAAAAATACACGGCCTTCTTTTTTTGGGAAGTGTTCTTTCAGAGGAGTTTTTATTTGCCAGTGTTTTCTTCGGTGCATAAAGCCGGCGTCGCCTCGCGGGGGTAAATGTTTGTGCTCGTATAAGGAGCAGAATCGACCACACTGATGACTGATAACGTAAACGTCAGCGGCGTGAAAGAAGCTTTTCAGCAGACGTTTTGTGGCGTGTGAAAGCAGCGACGTGTTGCACTGTGTGTGTTTCCAACATGGCAGCGGCTGAATGAAAGATTAAATAGAAGGTCTGGAGGAAATGATTTATCTCTATTGACACGTCTGAAAAAGAGGCTGAACACACAGCGCTGCGTGATTTCACTCGGCTTAGCTCCATTTCTGTCTCTTCTTTCCTCTGACACCTGTAACACGGGACGCGTCTAAAAAACCTCACTGTTCACTTCACAAAGGATAAAGATGAATCTGTAGTTCCACTCAGAGCTGTGGCTAATGATTACTATTTATTTATTTATTTATTTATTTATTAATTTATTAACCCGGTCTCACAGACAGAGAGTTGACATGGAACATCTTCTACACACCGAATGCTAACCTCCTCACACAAGCACATGCTACACAGCAAACTTTCACTCAAGTGCACTGTATTCATTAACACACAATCTACACTAACACAATCTACACTAACACAATCTACACTAACACAATTTAACCACGCCCACCTCTACTACTACGCTATTTGAATAAGATTTATATGTAATAATTACCTTTTAAGAAAAAGACATCAGACTTTTAGTAAGGCTGAGTGTAAATGTTTGTATAAAACAAACCAAAATAAATTTACAAAAGTATCAGAAACGTTGATTTTGTTCGTACTCGTATGCGTCCGCTGATCACCTGTAAAGTACAAAGCGATTTCCCCGACACAACTCATTTGCATTTAGTGACGCCCACAAAACTCCATAAAAGGTAAAGCACGCAGACAGCTGGGAGCATGAAATGACGCTTACACACCAGCATTTCTTTTGTCATAACTGAGTGGTTAGTTTTATTCTTCTTAATTTTTGTGTGTGTGTCGATTCGCTTTCTTTATTTTTTTTATATTCTATAATTAAAGCCAATAAAATAAAACGTCTGGTTTTCACTAAAAGTTGTATAAGTCGCTCTGGATAAGGGGAAACCCCACGGTATATTCCGGATATAAAAGTGCAGATTATACGATCTGAAGTCGATCAGGTCGAGGTTTACACTAGTTACTTTTCTTCACCATATAGACAAAGTTAGCTATTAGAATGAGACACGAAGCTAATCAGTGTGTGTGTTTGTTATGTAGCTTTATGAACACCGCTGTAAGTAAACTAGCGTAGCTCCATCAGTGATGTGTACAGCCGAGCAAATGAAACCTAAACTGATCACATGTCAGAATTTTAAAATATTTGAAAAGATATTTTATCGCTTTCCGTCTCTCAGTATGTCGTGATGGTGAAGTGCAAACTCAATCCCTCATCTTACTCCCTTAATAAGGCTTCCAGTCATTACGCTAACACGCTTAGAATAGAGCGCATTTAATAAGTTCAAACACGCTAAAGACCGACTCGACGGGGCACCATCTGCACTGAGGGGTTTTTATTTTTCACTTAATTTATTTATTTTAGAAGGACTTGGCAACCTTCAGCACTTTCATCTACCAGTTGGAGAAGAATCAAAGAATCTGGAGGCTGACAGAAGCCACAGCTCGGCGCTGGAATGAGGAGCGGAATGAAAAGAATCGCACACACACCGAGGCAGATGAAGTTCCTCAGGGCTTTAACGGGCAGTACAGTCAGAGAGAGCGAGCTCGCCCAGGGATTCCTGCCTCCGAGGCACAACCGTGACCTTTTACCCCATCACTCTCTGATCAATACAGGCCTTTCAGCCCTCAGCATGCAGGCTGTACTTCCTGTTCCACCACGCCGGGGTAACAAGGGAGAGAGCCGGAGAGAAGTGCCCCGGGCAATGCATCTGGTCTCGGGGAGGCTGAACAGATCCTCCACCGAATCAAAAGCCACATTGAAATGCCGGAGAATGAGTTTATAATGACAGACAATGATGAGATTACACCAGGAAGCGCTCTTCATAATGATGATGATGATGATGATGATACAGATGGGTCATAAAAAGTCTGAGTCCACTACCGAGAACTTTTTATTTCATCATTTATCAAAAATAGTACAAAAAACTTGAATGTTTCTCAAAAGAGACTCCATCATTCTTCACTAATGGAGGAAAAAAATTGCAAAAGAGTCTGAGAGAAAGAGAGAGAAAGAGAGAGAGATGGAGATATATATATAGAGAGAGATCCATTAGTGGAGTGAAACTTTCTAAATAAAAATTAGCTTTACAATCTGATTGGCCGAGCCGTGTATGAAGCAGCCGACACAGTAACTGAATCGTGTGTGAATACACCAGCATTTAAACCAATTAAAGCGTTACACTAAAGCCATTACTCTGTCTATGAAATACACTAATCTTTATCTGTTATGTTGCTTAGCAACCAAAGCTCACTTTTTAAAGGCGATTACACCTCTTTAATTTATTAATGAACGAAACGTTGCATAGTTTATAGTTAGATTTAATGTTGAGGAACGAGAGACAAGTTAGTTCCTGTTGTCATTTACGCTGCAGCTTCACGTTTATTTCAGTGTGTAAAATACCAGGCTGCGCTGGATCAAGTGCTATTCTGTGTGCTGCTGAATAATGAGTGTGGAAGCCAATTCAATTAAACCGGTGATTAATGTGAGGGTTACAGCTCGCTCTGTTCACGCAGTGATATATTCATGATATCTGAGACTCCTTAGCTTTATTATTGTATCTCTCACTGTTTTCTCACTCATAAATCATCTTATTAGTGTTTTATTTTCCATTTTTAAATTATTTCTTACATAAACAGTAGCTATTGACAGCAAAGAAAGAGTCTGATTCTGTGAATTTAAATACTTGAATATAAAAGAAGATTTGGGATTCAGATTTATTTAATACTTAGCAGTGTTGTGTCCCAGTGCAACACGCCCAGTTTATCTTTTTAATCTTTAATTTAACAAGAAATGAAAACTGCTCTGTACCCAACATTACCTTTTTTATTTGTTTAGAGTTAAACAGAGAAAATCGGATCATTTAACGGTGCATCATTGCTGGAAATGACTGTTTTAATCGTAATAATGTGTGGATAAACGGCAGACAGCAGGATGATGACGGCGTGTGACATTCGTCTCCAAATCCCCAAAAGATAAAAGCGAGTTTATTAACAGGAGGCGGTTTAAGCGTGAAGCTTCACAATGATCTCTCAGGCGCGTCTAACGCTCCAATTTTAAACACTCGCATTAAAAATCCATTTTTTTGACAAAAAAACAAAGCAAAGCGCCACAAATGAATGATTAAGAGAAGAGATTAAATTGACTTAATTGCGTTGGGGTTGTTTTGAGTCCGATTTGGCGTAAAATGATCTGTTTATGTGGGAATTGTTGACACCACATTAGGCATCAAGTCATCGCTAAACACCTGATGTTCAGCAGGAAGAGAGGAAAGTTCAGTGTGGAGAAGAGTGCGAGGAAAAACTCTACTGCCTTCACAAAATAAAGAAAGAAAAATAAACTGCGTCAGTCGAGAAAATCTCACTGCTTTTGATTTCAGGAGAGTTTTTATATAAAAACATTTTACTCTTAATGTGCAAAATAGTGCACAATAATAATGTGTTCTTCCTCTTAAACCACAGCAACTTACCCACAATTATATTATTTTTATTTTTATTGTTGTCGCTTACATTATAGCAGCTATAAACAGTCGTCCCCTCACCAGTCTCTTTATTCTCTCTCTGCTAGTTAATGAGATAAAAATCGCAGCTTGTTCCGCATGTTACTGAGAAACCGCAAAGAAGCGTAAACTCGTCTGTCCTGAAGACGTCGGAAAACTTAAAGTTACAGCTTCACCTCTGACTGTTACAAAGCGCTGACACTGGAGACTCCTTCCATCACTGTTACATAAACATCTCCTTACAGAAAACTTCACCACATCAACTATTTTTTAATCTGTTAATGAGGAGCGTCGGCTGTACACGTCCCTGTGATTGAGCTGTTGCTATGGAAACGATAGCGTATCTGACCGAGCGCATTAACGTAAACCTGCGCTACTGTCAGAGCTGCTGTTAGAGAGAATTACAGATTGTTAACAAGAAAATACGAAACAAAAATAACAGAAAAATCTGGAAACGATGTGAACTGTAACTGTTTCTGTTCTGTCAGATCCACACTGTGTGAATATTTTTAACCGAATCGCTCCGTTAAAGCAGAAAGTAAAACACAGAAAAGTGAAAATGTGGCCTTTTTGTTTTTCAGCTCCGAAGATCTGGAACTCATTAAACCGTGAGATTTTGGTTCAGTTATGTTTTGTTTTCTGCTTTAAACCAACAGCTCTACATTCTGCTTCATTCTTTAAAGAGCTCGTCATGTTTCCTCTTTTTTTTGCACAGATTCTCTTTAAAGCAAATAAAGCAAAGTCTTACATCAATATTTTTTTCTCCGTGCCCTGGCTCGGCCGTGTCAGCACTCTCCATAATTCATAGTTGACTATATTCCTCATTTGATTACAGCCACATTAGACGGGTCAGACAGGCAACGCTGACCTCGCTCGTTGCCCCGGAAACCGGGCAGAAAGCTGGGCATCAGGGCTTACTGGACTGTACCAAGTGTAACGAGGAGGGGGTGTGTTTGAGTCGAAGCCCAGGGTCAATCAGTCTTGCTGTGGCATTTGCAGTATGTCTCTAAATGAAAGCTAATTGGCCGAGCCGAGCTCGCTAGCCCGCTCCATTATGAGGAGAGAGAGAGCGCAGCGCTAATGGAACGGACCGCTGCAGCCGCAATAACGCTAATTAGCAATAAAGAAAACGGCGGCGTGTAACGACGCAGCAGCAGCAGACGGGGAACAATAAGCAGCTGAAGCACTCTGAGGAGCTCTGTGTGTGTGTGTGTGTGTGTGTGTGTGTGTGTGTGTGTGTCAGAGACACTTAGCAACTAAACGGCCTTCATTTAGGTGAAGAGCTTCAAATACACACACACACACACAAATAAACACACTAACTCCCACACACTAACACACAAACACACACATACACTTGGACAGATGGACAGACAGAGAGACAGATGGACAGAGAGACAGAAAGAGACAGATGGACAGAGAGACAGAAAGAGACAGATGGACAGAGAGACAGAAAGAGACAGATGGACAGACAGAGAGACAGATGGACAGAGAGACAGATGGACAGAGAGACAGAGAGACAGACGGATAGACAGACGGATGGACAGATGGATGGACAGACAGACAGGTAAACATGTGCTCTGGGTGATGATCTCAGTTTAAAGGTCACTCTGATTGATTTTTAATAAATGTTCTCGGTGTAGGTCAGCGTTTGACCTTTAACCCTGAGTGAACACACACGGCTCACTGAATGATTTATTGTAGCATTAGCCTTTTAGCGTTCACACACACACACACTCACACACACACAAACACTCAGAGACACACACACTCACACTCTCACTCACACACACTCACACACACACAAACACACACACACAGACACACGTGAAACGTGATTTGTGTCTCACACACACAGACTCACACACAGCGACACACACAGAGACACACACACACTCACTCACACACACACACTCACACACACACACTCATACACAAAGACACACACACACACACACACACACACTCCTCCACAGAGACACACACACACTCACTCACACATGCAGACACACTCACACACACAGAGACACACACAGAGACACACATAGAGACAGACTCACACACACACTCACACAGAGACACACACACACACACACACTCACACGCACACACTCACACACGCAGAGACACACATAGAGACAGACTCCCACACACACACTCACACACACACACACACACACACTCACACACACAGATACACACTCAGAGACACACACTCCTCCACAGAGACACACACACAGAGACACAAACAAACACAGAGACACACATACCACACACACACTCACTCACTCAGAGACACACACACTCACTCACACACACACACAGACACACAGAGACACACTCACTCACACACACACACACACACACACACAGAGACACACACACTCACTCACACACAGACACACACACTCCTCCACAGAGCCTGTCAGGAGATGAATATACAGAACTCAGCTCTCTAAATCAGCACTGATTATAATAATCGAATTATCATTTCTTTTTTATTTTAAATATTTTATTTATTCCTTTGAAACTTCAGGTACAATGTCAAATATACTTTTCGCTGATTATTTTTGTCTCTTAATGATGTAAACACTGCTATCGTGCTGCGTCTCTGCGTCATGGCGCCGTTCCGTTTGCTGGCCGCGGAGTTTTCGCTTCTTCTCTCCGTTGAAACTCGAGCGTGAGAAGCTCGTCACGTGACTCGTTTCTCAGCGTTAATGCGCTCTGACCTCGGGGGCCGTTGATGGAGCCTCGGCTCGTGGGGGGAGACTGAGGTCTTTTAGAGACGGTCTGCGAGCGGCAGCGTCGCTCGGGGCGAGAACATTTCCACCAGGCTCCTACAGAGCTCTGTGAAGAGAAAGAGATCCTGCACAAAAAAACAAATTAGCGCCACCTTCATCTTCCTGCCGTGTGTGTGTGTGTGTGTGTGTGTGTGTGTGTGTGTGTCTGTGTGTGTGTCTCTGTGTGTGTGTGTGTGTCTGTGTGTGTCTCTGTGTGTGTGTGTCTCTGTGTGTGTCTCTGTGTGTCTCTGTGTGTCTCTGTGTGTCTCTGTGTGTGTGTGTGTCTGTGTGTGTGTCTGTGTGTGTGTGTGTGTGTGTCTCTGTGTGTGTCTGTGTGTGTGTCTGTGTGTGTGTGTGTCTGTGTGTGTGTCTCCCTTGAGCTCTGTCAGAACAGAATCCTCACTGAGATTTTCTCAAAATCATTAGCAAACCTCAGTTGCAGTAAATTATTAGCACGTCCCATTAGCTAGAATATTCTCTGACTGAAAAGAAGCTGTGTGATGTGTGATGTGTGATGTGCTAATTCACACGTTCACTCAGTGCTAGCTTATAATCTTATAATGCTAACCGGACCGCCGCGTTCGCTCGCAGTGTTCGCCGCGTTCGCTCGCAGTGTTCGCCGCGTTCGCTCGCAGTGTTCGCCGCGTTCGCTCGCAGTGTTCGCCGCGTTCGCTCGCAGTGTTCGCCGCGTTCGCTCGCAGTGTTCGCCGCGTTCG
>CM074922.1:322644-327644 GCA_037576815.1 Pangasius larnaudii
CTCACGTATACTCACGTAGCCTCATGTACACTCACGTATACTCACGTAGCCTCATGTACACTCACGTATACTCACGTAGCCTCATGTACACTCACGTATACTCACGTAGCCTCATGTATACTCACGTATACTCACGTATATTCATATTTTCACGGCTCTCAAATTCTCGGAGTTCAATTTTCTTTATTTTCGACTTTCTATGAAGCTCGTATTCATAAATCATTATAACTAGAATTCTTTGTAAGTTGGTATTGATTGCTTGTAAGCATGTTTATAAACTTTAATAAGGCCTCATATAGCTCCAGTAATGTTTTATAATCAGACAGGGCCCTTTTAGGGGCTTCCTGAAATGTCTCCACACACTGACCATTTTAACACAATTTCCAAATTTCTACATTTGATGTTTCCATGGATACCGTTGCTGTCCCACATCACCCCTGCGTTATCAGTGCCCGCTGTATGCATCAGGAGTTATTGTCCATGCAGCTTTCAGCCAATCAGAGCACAGTGTACTGGATGTGTTTCCTGCCAGAAAACTGAGAAAAAAAAGATAAAATGGAAAAAAGAAGCTGCTTTCTTTGCAGACATTTGAGAGTAAAAGTCAAATGTTCTCTTTTCTCCACTGTGACAGCTCCATAATATCTCTCTATCTCTCTCTCCTTCTGTCTTTCTGTCTGTCCCTCTCTCTGTCTTTCTCTCTCTCTCTCTCTCTCTCTGTCTGTCTCTGTCTTTCTGTCTGTCCCTCTCTCTGTCTTTCTCTCTCTCTGTCTGTCTTTCTGTCTCTCTCTCTCTCTCTCTGTCTAAAAACCTAAATTTACGCTCGACTCTCTCTCCCTCTTTTAACATTTAGCTCGCTTCAGTGCTTCTTGCTCCTGTCGACAGAGCTGTCAAACCTGTAATAGAGTGTGTGTGTGTGCGTGTGTGTGTGTGTGCATGTGTGTGTGTGTGTGTGTGTGTGTGTGTGTGCGTGTGCTCTTGGATCATGCCTGTGCCGTGTTCTCGCAGCTCGTCTGTCATGTCCTTGTTGTAGACGTCACGATGTGTGAGCCGAGTTGAGCTTCATTTCAGATGAAGTGCGTCGTTCAGTCGTTTATTTGTGTGTCAGAAGAACAGAGTTCAACACTCACTCACTCACACACACACACACACACACACACACACACTCACACACACACACACACACTCACACACACATACACTCACACACAAGTGTCTTGTCACAGTGTTGAAAATGTCTCAGTGTTTCAGCAGCAAAAGGACAGCTGTGTCTTTGGGTGAAACTGATGGGCGTGTCCAATGGGTGAGTAGTGTGAGTGGGCGTGGCTAAATGAGACTGATGGATGATATAAGACTCATATTTGGGCTCAAAGACACACCCACATTTCCATTTATGGACTTAAATATGACTCACTCTGCAGTGCTCCATAAGACCCACTTCCCTTTCTGTTATATACTCTACCACAGTGTGCTTTTTACCCACTGGGTCTTTCATTGAAATGTGAAATGGGCGGAGTCAATCATTGATAAAGTGTGTTTAACTCCACCCAAACACTCCACCCAACTCCACCCAAACACATCACATCTCACCTACCAAACATTAATCAAAACCATGTGTTCACTTTTAAACTAAATATTTGACTATATTAGCTCTACTGTACTAACACTACACAGAAAACATCACTTCCTGTCTGACTGACCTAGCATAAAAATTGCTAGCTTAGCTAATGTTTGTAACCTAGCAAACAAAAGCTAATCTAGCGAATGAAAGCTGGACAGCTGTTAATCCAGTGTGCTCAGAAGGACGGCCTCAGATGGGTCTGATCAGTGATCTGAGCTGCTGCTTGAGTGTTTTATCACATTTACTTCTTTTAGTAACATTTAACACAAACGCCTCACTGTACAGTGTACAGTGCAGCACGTGGGGTGATTCAGGGTGTGCTCTTTCAGGAAAAACATCAACAACATGGTGGTGTGATGAAGCAGACTTACTGCTCCCACCCTGAAGCTGATTATTTTCCTCTAACTGCACGTCCCTGAGTGTTTTATTCCTCTTACACCACAGCAACTCACCAACAATTACAATTTATTATTCATTAAAGAACAACACATCATACTTTTTATACATTTATTGTTACATTTAATGTTCTGTGAAATAGATTAGTTCCTGTTGTTGCTTACGTTATAGCAGCTATAATCAGTCGTTCCCTCGCCAGCGTCTCTTTATTCTCTCTCTAAGATTAAAAAAAACGCAGCTTGTTCCGCACGTTACTGAGAAACCGTAAAGAAGCGTAAACTCGTCTGCCCTGAAGACGTCGGAAAACTTAAACTCACAGCTTCGCCTCTGACTGTTACAAAGCGCTGACACTGGAGACTCCTTCCATCAGTGTTACAGAAATTACACAGGTTTATAATCTGTTTATTATCAGTGGAGCGTCTGCTGTACACATCCGTGGGAAAGAGCTGTTGCTATGGAAACGTAATATCAGAGCTGCTGTTACACAGCATACATTTTTTAGAAACAGGTGCAGTATAGCGTTAATGATACGGGATATAGATATATTATTTTGAATTCTTCCTCACGCTGCACCGTCGTGTTGATATTTTTTCCTCTGATTAGTTGAAAATCAGATCTCATCCTCATCACATGTTAAATCAACCCTCGGCTCATTCCATCTGACAAGATTTGCATAATTTGTCTATGTGATTAGTGCGGTTGTGTCTTTAGAACAATGTCTGTGTGTTGTGCGAGCAGCACTGAGTGTGTAGGCGTTCACACACTCGCCATCAGCGAAACTCATTTGCAAATGAGAAGTTCACTTTGTCTCCGCGTTGACCTCTGCTTCTCGACAAAAACGAAGAAGTGCGATGTGCACTGCGAGTCACGGTCACTCTGGATTATTTCCACGTCTGATTATGAGCTTTTTCTTGGAGGAACATGTGAGCTGGTGCCACCTACAAGCAATTAATACCAAGCACAGTGTGTGTGTGTGTGTGTGTGTTTCTCGTAGCAGCAAGACAGCAAACAGCGAGTAGCGAGAAATAAATGACAGAAAACATCTGGCAGCCCATAATCAGTTACAACCGAAAGCTTCACTCGAGGTTCCAGCACAACTGTGTGATTAGTCTGAAAAGAATTTCCTTACAACACTGTGTGTGTGTGTGTGTGTGTGTGTGTGTGTGTGTGTGTGTGTGTGTGTGTGTGTATGTGTGTGTGTGTGTGTGGCTAACGAGGCACCTGCCCATCGACACACACTGCTACTTATACCTGTAATATAATAATGACAATCGCTGCACTGCTATTATGTTATCAGCTGTGCTACTCATACAGCTGATGTGTTAAATACAGTCTACAGGAATCACACTCCGAGAAACACGTCCATCCGTACGTGCTGCAGATGTGAAGCTCTTCCCAAAGTGTGTGTGTGTGTGTGTGTGTGTGTGTGTGTGTGTGTGTGTGTGGCGTACGTGTTGAGGCGTGGTCGAGCATCAGCATTGCCGATGGTGACGAAGAGCAGTGAGGTCATCAGCGTGAGACATCTGACGCGTCGGAGTGGGAGATAAAATGATATGACTGACTCTTCCTGATGGAGACGGAGAATAAAGACGGAATTCTCCATCAGTCTGACGGAGCGGCGTTCCAGCATGCCGTTAAAACACGCCTCTGAAAAGTCACATGACCACCAACTCATACAAACCCCGCCCCTTCCACAGGAATAAACTCTCAGCTGGAAAGGGAATATACTCGACATATACACTGATTTTCATCTCAGGAACAGTTTAAAAGCTTTTAGGTCTTTTAGAGCTTTCATCTGATAAATAATAACACACTGCTAATAGCTGATTAGCTAGGAGCCTAGTTTATAGTCATGACATTCTCCTTTTTTAGCATCACTCTCTCTCTCTCTCTCTCTCTCTCTCTCTCTCTCTCTCTCTCAGGCTGTATTTAGCGTTAATTGCCTGTCATTCTCTGGCCAATATACAGGATAATTTGACATAAAGGCAGTCAGAGTTAATAAAGCACAGAGAGCGTCTCGTTCTGTGCCAGCTGTCTCTCTCTCTCTTTCTCTCTCTCTCTCACACACACACACACACACACACACACACACACACACACGTCTCCTGTTCAGGAAGAGACATTTCTCTTTTTAGCGTCTGAAGTGGTGTTGCTCTTATCGTATTTGAGATGAGAGGTTTGTCTTTGTGTCTGAAAGCTGCTCATTTTAGAGAAAGTGAACAATACGCATGAATAATCTGGTCTTTTCTAAATTTCTCTGCTTTCTCACAGAGGTGTTTTCAGGAAAAATACATATTAAGGGATAAATGAAGTTCAGAAGTGCAGAGTTTGAGCTACAATCGAAAGCTTTTTCTGTACACACACCGGCAGAGTGAACTTTATTACTGACTTTATTACTGCTATATTCATTTAAAGAACAATAAAAATTGTTTCAATTCTTGACATTTCATCCACTGACACATTTATTCTCAGCATGATGATGTGTAGCTTCAGCTGTAACCCGGACCCTGCGCTTGTGTTCGAGCTGCCGTTTCATCTACGGAGACATTTAATCGGAGACTTTCTCACTTCTACACTAATTATGTTGTGTATGACGCTGAAAAGCAACAAATTCAAACTAAAAGAAAAACATGAGCGTGGTTTCATCTTCTCCTGTCATACAGCAGCTCGCATTAATGTGTACAGAGACGCTAGGAAGAAAAATAAAGAAGTGATCTTCTCTCTATCTGTTTAATCTGAATCTATTCTCATTTTATTGTATTTCTGATTATGTGTCAGTATTTTAATTCATGCTCGTAATGTCTAACAAGGTCACTTTAATTTGCAGTTTTGCTGTAACTTTTTGTCTCCTTGTAAACTCTTGATAATCTTCGTGCAGAATGTTAGATATTTATTTCGCAGTTTAGAAATTTATTTTTCACTTCATACTTAATCAATTGATTAGAGAACAGTGAAGTGAAAAGGAAAATATTTATGAACAATTTAC